>NW_010580870.1:0-25512 GCF_000705375.1 Tinamus guttatus | reverse complement strand
ACCAGCAGAGAAACTGGAGAAATAAGAAAAAGTAATTTCATCAAAAATAAACTCTATTTTTTGTCTCCATACATCCTATTTTTAAAAAATCTATTAATTTTATGTATTTTAAATGGTCCGTAATTTTCCAATTGTTCTGAGCAGGATGAGGAAGAGACTCCTATAATTCCAGGGAGCTGTTTTTAGCTAGGGCATTGAAATAACCCTGTGAGTGGTTTCCTTTACAACTTTATAGGTCACCACCCTTCCTTTTGGAAGTCAGAAACGTAACTTTTTCTTAACTTATTGAACAGTGCTTGCAGTGCAGTGCTATCCTACAACTTATTGCAATATTTAATTTATACTATTACTTGTAGGAAAAAAGATTTAACCTACTCTGTGTATGTGCATGGCTGTATGCATATGCATTTATGCTGTATATACTATCTGTTTTTCTTTCCTCTGGTGTTAGTAGTAAGAAGCTTTGAGAAATAGGTTTAAAATGGATTGGCACACATTCTGCTGGAGCTGCATATAATGTAAATGAGATTAGTTTCAATGACTCTACTTACAATATGTTACATTTCTGTAGGCTAAGGGAGACTCTGCCAAAGGACGCTGCCTTATGTGCTGGTTTGGCTTGTACATCAGAGCTAACATTGATAGTGACATAAGTTTTCTGCTTATTAGTAGACAAATCTTTACAATAATTAAATCCTCTGTATATGGAAGTATTGAGAATCTGAATTTCAACAGAAATTCATAACAGAAGTTATAAATTCAGAAATTCATAACTTTTCAGTACACGCTGAAAAGGCAGGTTTGCTTCATTATGAAATATGAAGAATCACAATTCTCTAGAACAGAATTTGTGGTCACTGTGGCTGAGCCTGAGTGCAGTCAAATGAGGGATGCAGTTGTCTGGCTAGTTGTAGGTGGAAAAGGGAATTTCTTTGACCTAGTTTTTCCCCACAATGACACCACATGCACAAAAAAAATCCTGCTGACTGAAGAAGAGGAAAAGAAAATGTGTTTTGTGTGTTCATTTTAATAACTATGTAAGTCACAAGGACTGCATAGTGGTGGGCTTGAAATAAGTAGTTGTAGGGCTAAATGTTCTGGTGTTCTAAGTAGTCTTCATTTTTTTTTTAATGTGTTTCCTAACCAGCTTTTTTTTTTTGCATTATTCCTATTTTAAAAATTTGATATTCAGAGATGCACAACTGATCTCTAGCTGTGGATGGATGTTGGAGGAATAATGTGTCAGTAATGACAGGGAGGAGCCTTATTCTCTGCCTAAACAGAAGTAATGTTTATTCTATATCTCTCCTTGTTGCCGTAAATTGCTAATGTTTTTGTGTATAGTATATATATCCATGAATGCCATAGTACTGGAGGTGTGAACATACCTTCTCTTTTTTTGTTTTGTTTTGCTTTGTTTTTTTTCCCATGTAAAAGACAGGGTCCCAAGTAGCTTGAAACACATGGTATTGAGTACTAGAAAGTGAGAAATGTTCTTCTGAGGGCATTTTGCTTTCTTAAGAGTAGTTTGGTTGATGGAAGATTCAGTAGCTATTCCCAATGAGACAGAAAAGCAACATAAATGTAAAAATGGCTGTAATGTGGCTAAAGGGGTGAACTGAAGAAAATTTCCATGAGGAAACTATTAAGCTGGACTTAGTCCCCCAGTGATTGGGTTGGAACTTCTATTTCTTTGCAGGGTGAAGGTGTGTGCCAAGGTGACGAAATACCCAGCGGGGGGTTCCTGGCTGCCTGACCACAGTGGAGGCAGAGCACGTACTGAGCCTTTTGCTCCCTGCAGGGCTCAAAAGTTTTTAAGTTTTAGTTAAACATGACACAAATTATGAGGTTCATTTTTTTTTCTTTTTCTTTTTTTTTTCCTCATTCCTGAAGTGAAAACTGCAGCCAGGCATATGGGACCAAAAGATTTGCAGTATTCAGATTCCTGAACTAGTGATCAGATCGGCTTTTATGGATTTTGTATGTCGAAAGGAACTTTGTTGCAGGGGCAGCGGGAGAGAGGGGAAATGTGATTTAAACAGAAGCACACCCAATTACTGCCAAATGAACAGAGGCAAAGAAATTGCATAACCCTCATAATGTGCATGCCTTTCTGTTGGAAACCAGGTTTTGTTGTTCCTGCATTTGCTGATCGCTGCAGTCTTTGCATCCTCAGAGCTGTAGCAAATCACATGAGTCTTCTGTTGCTTGTAACATGGCTAAATTAATGGTATAAAAAGGAATTGTGCACTGCAATTAATCAGTTTTAAAAGTAGATCTTCCCATTTCCACCATGTCTTTTCCCAGTGCTGAGTAAATACTTCTATTTTTTCCTGTTATACAAGGCTACAAGCCTACGAGATTGGTTTTAAATCCATGCAAGGTTTCTCTGGAAGCTCAGCTCTGGCCACAGCTATGCTTAATGGCAGTGGGGAAAAATAGATGTGAGCCAGAGCCAAGCCTGTTTACCCTTGTTTGCAGTAATGGATAGAAAAAGCAAAAGAAGCCTAAAGATATCCCAGCAAGAATGTGTCGCCAGCCCCTCTGAAACACCTTTGTCATGCTAAGCTTTAGTGACTCACTTTTTCTCCTTAATTCTTACAATTTCAAACTCACATACTACCCATTGGGAAAGGAGTAAGCAGGGGGAAGCTAAATAACCTAGAATCTGTATGTATTTATGTCTAAACATATAGGTTGAGAGGGATATACATAATATGTCTGACTAATGTAATTGATGCTGCCCTCATATTGTGTGAATTAGTATATTTATATGCAGAATAAGTGGATTGCATTGCTTATTATTTAAATAGACCATGGAGCAGGAGTTCCTGCCATGCAGCCCATGCTCAGCAAGGTACTTCAGTGTGCGCCTAACCTTAACTGCATGCAAAGGGACTGGTAGTGTGTTTAAACACAGGAGGTGGAGGCAGTATTCTGTTGAGAACTATTTCACTATGTAAGAATTTTAGATATGGAGATTAAAAAAGAAAAAATCGTATTTTGACCCTCCTTTTTGTTTTTTTCCTTTTTGTTGATATTTTCTAGCTGGTTTGAAGTGTCTGTTTTGTACAACAGTTTTTTCACCTGGCTGCTTGTGTCTTTGCTCTCCCACTGTTGTCTTGCCTTGCTCTGCAGATGCTGTGTGGAACAGCTGGATCAGGTTTACAGGAAAAGTTGGAGAGACCAAAATGAACTGAAGGACAAAGACAGCAGAGCATAATCTTCTAGATCCTCTTATGTCCAGACCGTTGCAAGGGGAAGGAGTTGGCAGACCTCCTCTCTGGAGTAGGAGTGTCTGGCATGTTCACGAATTGAGGGCAAAGTTTCTAGAGCAACTTTCTTACATCTCTCAGTCACTCCTTCCTTGCTCAGGGATGTTTTTTTACGGTTCAAAAAGAGATGATGACAAGCTGGAACAGCCCATCCTGCTACTTAATGCCATTTACACAGAGCTTCTGTCCGATTAGTTTTCAGTCTGCATATTTCAGTCCATGCATCTCATTTATTGAATGCACTTGAGTTCAGTAAGTTTGTTTACAGGAGCTAGGTCAATCTTTCTCCTTTCAAATGAAGCAAACCAAACAAAAATCCTTATAAATATGTATTACTGTAGTTGACAAGTGTTTCTAAAATCGAATTCATGTTTCAGGACCTGTTAGTTCTCAGTTGTAATGAGAAAAAGAAAAGATGCAATTAAAAAAACTGTAAAAAGTAAAACAGCGTTACAATTTTGGGGGAGGAGAATGTACTTCCTCCAGCTGTGATAAAGTTTTTGGAAAAGAACGTGTGGATACAAGTGGTAATTCCTTATTTTAAGTTTAGGTAAGGGGGAAAACGAGACAGAAAATCTTAAGTAGAATAACAAAATATTTGGAAAAAAAGTTTCTAGTACTTACAAAAATCAAAGCTTGTTTTTTTTAAAAATTTTTTTGGTTAAATCATTCTCTCTAATTGCTGCTAGCTATAAATTTTGAGTTCAACATATGTGGAAACTGGCGGAAAAAAACACAGGACTTAGAGTTTCAGGATTTATTGGTTTGGAGTTTGTAAAATTAACAGTACAGTTTTAAAAAGCTTAAGTCAAAATTGCTACTTTTTTGTTCTTTTTTAAAAATTTTCTGAATATTCTGCTTTCAGGACTTTTTTCATGCCAAGTGTTTGTTCTTTGCAGGGTCACAAAGCAGATGCCTATGCTTAAATTGAACTTTTTAAGTCCAGCTTTGTATTGTTGTGGAAAATATCTTCTTGGTTTGTTCTCAGCAAGAGCCTGATAAAAGCTCAGAACACAGAAGTTTCTTTATTGCCACTGAGGCCCAGTCCCAAATCTCTTGCTCAAACAGGACAAGTTCTTTGGCAATAGTTCTGTAGGCAGACATTAATGCAGATGTTGCATCATAAATTTGGCTCAGTAGTCAAGTGTGAACACAGAGTAAGAGGCACAGATTGTATCCAAATGCCACATCTCCTACACTGTGGGTGAGAGGGAGTCTTCCTCATGCAAAAGATTTTCTGCAGAGTCTAGAACATTCATTACCTTTAGAGAACCCTTCCTATTGTCATGGGTCACTTCTTTCACATAGGTCTCCCAGGCGAATCCTGGCTAACAAGAGGAAAGTGTGTTTTTATAGGAGAAGGAGAGAGACACAGAGGCCAAGAGGTAAAACCTGAGATTTTGGATGGGTATCCCCCTGCTTATATCAAAAAAATAATCCCTTTCCTGAACTTCCTGAAAATCTGCCATGAATCACCCTGTTGAGGTACGTATCCTGAAGGGGGAAATAGCAGGTTACAGCTTTGCTGACTAGATCACTTCAGATCTCCAACAAGCTTGTAATGTTGGGTTTTGGTTGCCAAAAAACAGCGTGCTAAATAGCTACGTATACGAAGCCTCCTTAAGCACTGCAAGGAGTGTTTTCTGCCTAACATGTAGTTAAATGTAGATGAGTGATGGGGTTATTTTTAAACTGTTGTAGTCTGCCAAGTCATGACTGCCTTTGCTTCAGCATGTCATGTCATCAGAGACAAATGATGGCCTTTCTGTTTGGGAGCTGGCTGCTTCGGGTCAAGGCTGGTCACTGTGGTGTTCATCATCACCAGGTTGGGTGATCCTGCCGCTCCAGGCCCTGCCAGTCCAAAGCTCCTGCCGTGGGCAAAACCTCCTATAGTGTATTATGGGGATTCTAAACACAAAACAACTGCTAGTAAGAGAAAGTTACACAAAAGCTTAGATGTGTCCTCATTAGCAAAACTGTACTAGAATCAAATAAAATCCCTTACCAAGCTGTAGAATTGATTGTCTCAATTTCCAGGGTGGCTGACCATGCTACTACACTGGATACCTCTACCCTGGAAGAGATCTTCTAAACACAGAAGTGATAACAGGACTCTGTTTTGTCCATCATACACAGACAGACATCCTTGCCAGCCAGGTGCCATGTGGCAGAAATATCAGACTTGCCATGGTCTTTTAAGGGGCAGGAATGGTCAGAACACAACTTTTGGGGAAGCCTCCTAAGGAACCTCCTTTTCCAAACCGCTTTCCTCACTCAGATGGATTTGAACTGATTCTGTCTTTGGCAACTTAGTACTGAATGTAATTCCATATTTAAATATATTTATCTGAGGAGAAACTGGGAAGACTCACAGAAGGTACTAAGCAGTAGTGACCAAGAGCAGGAAATTAATTCCCACATCAACTCTTTGATAGCTTTTATAAAGTTGTTCTAGTAATTATGGACAGTGCAGTGGGTTTGGCTACACCAACACTCCTTAATTTTTTTTTTCTTGCTAAGATACTGTCTGCCTTGCACACCAATATCTGTAGGGTGGTAAATTGTTTAAAGGTGTGGTAACTGCTTCCAGAGATTGTGTACAAAATTTTAAGCAGGACTTTTGTGTCGTGAACTGTAAATGATTTTCTTTAATTATTGATGGTGTCAAAGGCAAAGTCTCTCTGGCCTGTTTTCTCCATTCTTTAAAGCCAGTACTGATTGTCCAGATATAATCACTGAAGAACAATCAATAGTGATTTTTTTTTCTTATTTATTTTCTTTTTTTCCATTTCACTACAGACTTCATTAGTTGTGTTATTTTCAGTTATTATATTAGCAGAGCTAAGTTCAATGACTGTATCTTAATTTTAAAGAAAAAAAAATGCTCTTTTTAAGAAAATGTGATGATTATGTGGCACCACTGAATGTGCTTAATCTTTTTGGTTGAAATCTTTTTTTCTCATTTATCTTCTTTGAGGAAGAACTTCTTTACTGTGAGGGTGACAGAGTCCTGGAACAGGCTGTCCAAAGAGGTTGTGGAGTCTCCTTCTCTGGAGATCTTCCAAACCTGCCTGGATAGCACCCTGTGCCCCGTGCTCTAGGTGCCCCTGCTGGAGCAGGAGGGGTTGGACTAGATGATCTCCAGAGCTCCCTTCCAACCTTAAGCATTCTGTGATTCTGTGATTCTATTGCTTTTCTAGTAAGTCTAATCTCAGCAAAAGTGTAACTCATAAAAATCTTTTGTAAAAAGTCTGCTCTTCTGTAAGAATTTAGTTTAATGAATCATTTTCAAGATTCAGGAAATATATTGTCCTGCTATTGTACACTGACACACTATATTAATACAATGTTCTAAAAGATAGATGTAGTAGTGCATGCTGAAATTATATATTTTTTTAATTATAAGAAGTGCTTGATAGAAGTTAGGCTTGCTGGTGAATAATGGATCTATAATTCTTGTACATCTGTATATGCTCTCAGTACACATATTCGATTAGATATTCTAGTCTTCTAGAAATAGCATACCTGTTATAGAACACAGTGAGAATTAAATTTGAAACATTAGTATTTCTGGCTATGTGCTGATGCAATATCAGCTCATTGTGCAAAGAAAAATCCCCAAATGTGTTTCTTTTTTCATTTAAATAGTATATTATAATTTCCTCTGGCAAATAATCAAAACATACAACTATCTGCCAATTATTTGGGGAGATATTTCCATCTGTCTATTTTAGAGAGAGATTAGAATAATCTATAACAGAAAATCTGTGTCTCTCCCATTTCCCACTCCATTTTTGCCTTCCTGAGCAGGAAATTACAGGTGCTGTTTTCCACACAACTTTGTAAAAACTACTTTAAATAAAAACACTTACAAAAATCAAAAATGAAATAAGTTTTTCTATGATTTGAATGGACCAGCCTGAGAAAAATGCTGGTGTTGTGCATGAGGCTTACTATGCCCTTGCCATCCGGAAAAGAACAGAATTCCTGTTGTTGTGGTTCACTGCTAATCTATCAGCAAGCAGAAAATAAATATGGCTTCCAAATCAAATTTATATACTTTTGTTTTGGTTTGGATGCCCAGAGAAGATCAAAAGATTACCTTTGTGCTGGTGAATATCTGTCAGATAGATAGCATTTATTATTCCAGATGCAATGTTGAAATCTTTCTGTTGAGAGGAGTTTTAGGTCTTACTGTGGTCAATATCCTAGTAATGTAAGTAAATGTTATCACCCATGGTTTTTACATTTCACATAATAGAGCCTATAAAATAGACAGAATTGCTGCTCAACGACTGCTGAAAGCTTACTTCTCTGTATTTGCCGAACACTGTCTACCTGTACATTAGATTTAAATTAAGTGCTTGTATAACTTATGCTGACAGTCTTTAACATGCTGTGTGTTTACACGACTGAAAGCAGGTAACATTGTTTAGAATCTTATTTATGATTGTAAATATGTGCAAAATTTTTGTATTTGTGTCTAACGTCTGAAAACTTTTGACAAGCCCTAATTCATCTCTAAAAAAGTAGTTTAAAGTGGACAGTGAAATTACTAGATAACAACTGTGGATATAGTTGTCTGAGATGTTTATTTTTTCTTTACAACAGAGGCATGCACTGTTTGCAGTTTGTGCAGTGAGACTGTCTTCATCTTTATTTATTTATTTATTTGTATCATGCAAGATAAAGTGTGTTTTACTAGAAATTGCCATTTTTCCTTTTCTTGGCAATAATTAGCTTTTGATTCTGTTAAGTACTTTGAGGTTTCCTCAAAGGCACAGAATAAAGCAGGTTCTGATCTGCAGGAATGATGTGAAAACTTATCTGGGTCTTAGTCATTCTTCTGGCTCTGTTTAATTTCAAGGGTAGCTTTGTATGTGGGCCATGGAACACTTGCCCTAGTACCAGCCCTAATAGGCACCAAACTGTGTTACTACACTTACTCCATTCTTTTGCCAAGACACATCAAAACACTACGATAACTTTGTGTGCATATTTATAATAACATTCAGGCAGTAACTGAAAGTTACTACAAACAAAGAGTGCAATCAAAAAGGTATTTCTTTGCCTGTGGCTCAACATTAGGGGTCCAGATACGAGAGTCTGAACTTCTGGGACATGGCAGTATAGTAACTTATGTGCAGACTGTCCTAGATAGTGTCCTAGAAAGAACTGTGGCAATATTTTTGTACTAGTGGCCATGGGGCTTACATAGTTCAGTATAAAAGAGGGAGAGGTGTGAAAATTTATAAGTTAAACATTGAGTATGAATATTTCTCAGAATTTGATGACAGAGGTGAAAAACTGATTTTGTGCTACCAATGACGATGCAGCCTTGTTTCCTTGGCCAACTGGGAAGCAGAAAACAGCTACATATGGGCTAAAGTTCTCTGAAGAATGTGCAATAAATAGGTATCTAAAGGAATAGTCCACAGGCTCTCATCAGCTTAACAGTTTGAGGAGGAGAAGAATCATCTTCCAATCTAAGAAATAGTTAGCACCACAGGGCTTGTTTATTTGGTGTGGAGAAAAGACTAGTAAGAGCTTAAAATAATATATCTGCTTGTATAAATCTGTGTCAAACTAAAATGATGTTCACATCTGTAGAAATGTTTTTTTAATAACTTTTTAAATGTATTTTTTTAAATCTAGATCATCGACAAGGAGATTAATCCTTTCGTGGACAAATGGGAAGAAGAAGGACAGTTCCCAGCACATAAAGTATTTAAAATCCTAGGACAGGCTGGATTTCTTGGTGTGGATAAGCCAACAGGTAGGAGAGTGTGCAACTCTTGAATATTGATGATGTTGGTGATAGAATTTTTTGACATTATTTCATTTGTCCCAGATCAAAACATGCTTCAGAATTGAATACAAAGAACACATATTTGCAAGTGACAAGCATGCTCCTTACAGACTGTACAACTACACAAAATGAGTGTACAAGTTCTTATTCTCTTAAAAATAAATATTCTTTAAAAATGATTGTTACCCAAAGTTAGTGAAATCAATGGCATTTCAAATAATCCTTATTATTTTTCTTTCTTCTATTTCTTTATACATATTGAATAATCTCAGTCTTCATTAATAATACCACAGTTTGATGGCATTGAAAGCTTTGTATGATTAGGCCTATCATACTTGGCCCATCATCTGTACAGCATTATAACGTATTTTGCCTCACCATTCAGTGATGAAGCTTTGAAGGGTTTTAGACCATTATATCCTAGACTGTCTTTAAAATGCACTACTGAAGCTTGCAGCCCACAGAAGCATGTACAGGACAAGAAGTGATGATATACACAATAAAACCAGAGAAAGTTGTATGTTTATACATATATATTTGTGAAGAGAAAAAAAGAGAGAGAGATCAGGGAATCGGGGAGAGTAGGGGGGTTTCAACTCTTCCTAACTCAGCTAAAACCCATCCATCAAGTTTTGCTTTGGTTGTATGTGATGTAAGATATACTTACATTTTTCCAAATACTACTGTAAGATATTCCTGCGAGAATTCTCTGTTTTGTTTTGTTTTTGTTTTTGTTTTTTTTTTCTCTTGTTTTCTTATTTGTAGCTAAAAGCTTTAAAACAAAGAAAATTGAAGGAAGCGAGTTTACGTAGACAAGCCTACAGCAATCTTCATTAATTCAGAGCAGAGTGAAGTAAAAATGATTCAGTATGTAACTGCAAATAATCATCTTTGCAGGGTAGTTTACACAACCTTAGCTAAGCCACACCACACTGTTACGTTGCTAGGGGACTGTGGAACAATTTATGTTTTTTTTTTTTACAGATTTCTTTAAGAGGAATTTTTTCATCTTGAAACAAACTTTCAAATTGTTATATATTCTGACAGGGAAGCTTTTTCTTTAGCTATTCAGTTGTTGGAGTTCACAGAACTGTTTAGCTGTGATTGTTTGACAAATCCAATTAAGTCTGATCTGGTACTTTACAAAAATGCTGACAGTTTGAGATTGCAGCTAAGAGTTATTTAAAGGACAAATAGGATTATTAGGTGAAGGAAAAAACACCTCCACTTTCTTACTATAATTATTTGATAGTCAGATTTGGAATGTGTCTCAGTGGGGTTCTTCACACTGCTATTATTCATTTTGCTTATAAGAATGATATATTTGCTGTCACATTACAACTCCATCTTTGTTGTTATAAGTATCTGAGGAGATGCAAAGTCTTCAGCTGGGATAAGGAACCTTGCTGTTGAGAATACGTGAATAAAACATTGTGGAGGTGGGAACTTTGTATAACAGTCACAAAGTAGCTAGAACAAGAGATAAATTGAGTGAAATGTCACGAAGAAGGGACTTTCAGGAGCAAAGATGATCGCAGAGGTTTGCATACACTGACTGCACTTGTATTAATGATTAAAAGTATTTTGTTGTTATCTTTGATGCTTGGATCTCATTTCCAATCTAGCTTATTGGACCTCTACAACTGCAGTTTATAAAACCTATAAAACACTGGATGAAGTTCTCACTGGCACTTGTTCCATCTAGTTGTTCATGTTCTCTTCAGAAATATATTGTTGAGCACAAGAAATGCACTAACTCGAGGAAGATTCTGCCTTCACTGCAGCTGAGCAAGGCAATGCCCCACGGCCACCTTTCATGGTGCAGTACATCAGGCACAGCAGAAAGTCCTGAATTTGTCATGATCTGTGAAACAGATGTGTAGCAGTCTTTATGGGAGTTCCTTTAGCAAATGCCTGAAATTTTTAGCCCTTCTATGAGGTTCTTATGCTTGCTATATAGCTAGTGGCTACTTAGCAGTAACTTTAAAAAAAAAAAAAAGACAGATATACCTTTTCTACCTTGCCACATCACTTATTATTTAGCTGCTATGTATAAAGAAAGGGAGATCTTGAGGAACTGGAGGAAGCCTGGAGTTTTGGGATATGTGAGAGAAGTCAAAAGGGAGCTTAATTGCTTTGAGGAAGCTGTTCTAGCCCCAGAACAGCCCAAATGGACAGTGTACCTACTTGCTCTTTCCAGAGTAGATCAAAGTTTTAACTCTAATCTTGTATCCCTCCAAGAAACATTCTCTGTTAAAGAATGGTCTTATGTCTTTAAGTGAATTTATTGTAACAGCACCTACAATTTTGAAACAGCAGATTTTCTGCATTTAATTTCCAAAATCATTCTGTTGAACAACTTTTTATTTAATACAAAAAAAATTTACCCAGTAAAATTAATTTTGAAGTGTTTGATTGGATAGAAATGGTTCACAAACTTGTTTTGCTTAGATAGAAGGAAACATCTGTTGGACTTCAGATTTGTTGAAACTGGACTTGGTTTCCTTTGTAAACACTATTACATTTATGAACAATGAGCTACTTAATGGGTGCCGGTATGTTATCACTGGAAACTTTCTCTGTGATTGGATACTATTTGTGTTACGAAGTATCCATCAGTATCCACCATTTGCAGTAGTGGGCTGCAAGCTTCATGGTGTTTTTTCCTCTATATTTTTTTCCCCAATTGTTTATGCTTGTACTGAATATTGGCTATGCTGTAGTGGTTCAGTATGTTAGCTGAAGGAGTTAAAGACCACAGCAAGGCTAAGCTTGCCTAGATAATTGCTGAATCCTGGATATTACCAATGGATTTAACTTATTACACTCTCCTGTCGGTCCTCTGCTGGGGAAGACTATTTACCTTGAATCATGTATTTCAGTTCTGAACTCTGGTATCATTTATATGATTCAAAAACTAACATTTTCCCTTGGAAAAAAAAAAGAAAAAAAAAGTATATTATTCTATTAGAAAATTCCTCTTAATCATAAAATATATGGTAAAAATATGAGCATCATTTATGAATAGAAGATATCTTTTTATTCCATGCAAAATCAGTTTTATGGAATTTTATAGAACCCAACATCTCCATATACTTATTACTCCTAATTTATATTTACTGTGTGTTTCTCCTCAAATTATAAACTTTCTGGGCCAGTGAGCTCTTGTCAGTCTCAAAACTAAGAACAGAAAATATTAGGTTAGGCAACAAAAGTATTTTAAACAGCCTTGGAATGTGGCCATTGACCATTTTGCTAAGGGAAGTGGGCAAGACACATTATTTGGGGCATTTTATTTGCAGATTAGATGAAATACTGGAGTAAAAGCTGAGAAGATCCTTGTGGTTATTTCTGATCTTATGGTTTATGAATCAAAATCTCAGCTATTACTTAATTTTGGGAAACCTTGCCAAAGACACAGGCCTAAAATGCTGTATGTGTGCAGATATATATGTCATATGTCCAGATGCAAATGATTATCAGTTGCTTTTATCAGCTGATGCAAAAACATGGGAATTTTCCTGTAAAGATTTGTTGAAAACAAAGGAGCAGGGGGAAAAGAGTGGAATGTCTCTTGTGCTGCATATACTGTGCTGCATATAGCATCACTGTGAACATGAGTGATGATTATGGCTGCTGTTCTGTGTATTTCACTAGCGGTTTCACTGGCAGTCCTATACGGATATTTAACAGAATACATTTGCATGTAGAAATAATTATAATAGTATGTACAAGCAATAACTTTCACTTATTCCTAGCAAACCCCTAGTGGTGTGCTGGCAGAACATGCTCATAAACCTCAAATCAGGACAATATGTTTTAAGACTCATATGCGAGAAAGTATTTTTTCTATCCTTCCTCTACTGCTGGGATATATCTTGCATACTGAACTGCATGAAGTAATGAGCAGTATATTTTGTCACTTGGGAAAACAAAGCATCTGATGAAAAGAAAACATATATTTCAAGTGTTTGATTGCAGTGCTGTGCAATTGGAAAATGATGCACTGTTTTTCCTTAAGAGAGCCTTTTTGTTGCACGTGTCTGCTTGTAACAGAATCACAGAGTGACTGAGGTTGGAAGGACCTCTAGAGATCATCTAGTTCAACACCTGCCCCAGCAGGGACGCCTAGAGCACGTGGCACAGGGTGGCATCCAGACGGGTTTGGAAGATCTCCAGAGAAGGAGACTCCACAACCTCTCTGGGTAGCCTGTTCCAGGGCTCTGTTACCCTCACAGTGAAGAAGTTCTTCCTCAAACGGAGATGTATTTCAATTTGTACACATTACCCCTTGTCCTGTCACTGGTCACCACCGCAAAGAGTTTGGTCCCATCCGCTCTTACATTCTCCCCTAAGGTACTTGAACATAGTGGTCAGATCTCTTCTCAGTCTTCTCTTCTCTAAGCTAAACAGGCCTAGCTCGCTTAGTCTTTCCTCATATGATAGATGCTCCAGTCCCTTAATCATCTTTGTTGCTCTACACTGGACCCTCTCTAGTAACTCCACATCCCTCTTGTACAAGGGAGCCCAGAACTGCACCCAATACTCCAGCTGCAGCTTCACCAGAGCTGAGCAGAGAGGCAGGATCACCTCCCTCGACCAGCTGACAACGCTTCTCCTGATGCAGGCCAGGATCCCATTGACCTTCTTGGCCACGAGGGCACATTGCTGCTTCATGGTTAACTTGTTGCCAACCAGGACTCCCAGATCCCTCTCCACAGAGCTGCTTTCCAGCAGGTCAATCCCTAATCTGTACTGGTGCCTGGGGTTATTCCTCCCCAGGTGCAGAACCCTGCACTTGTCCTTGTTGAATCTTATGAGGTTCCTCTCGACCCGACTCTCCAACCTGTTTAGGTCCCTCTGAATGGCCGCACAGCCCTCAGGAGTGTTGGCCACTCCTCCCAGTTTGGTATTATCCACAAACTTGCTGTCCTCTCATCCAATTCACTGATGAGCAAGTTGAACAGTATCAGGCCCAGTACTGATCCCTGGGGGACACCACTGGCCACAGGCCTTCAACTAGACTCGGCCCCATTTATCACGACCTTTGAGCTCTGCCATCCAGTCAGTAGTGGGAATACAGGTCTAGACTATCTTCTAATGTTAATTTTGTTGTTTTATTCTTGAATATATCTCTCTTGTAAGATTAGATCTTACAAGATTGCTAGTTTGCTAGTGGAAAATTGCTTGGAAAGTTGTGTGTGTTCTCTCTCTCTCTCTCTTTCTCTCTTTCTCCTCTCATCTCTCCTCCCTTATGCTGAGACTTATTATTAAGTGGAATAAAGGAAAGAAGGATCTAGGAGGAATAATGAATTCTGCTACTAGAAGATGATTTATTAGTTCAGATGAAATAGGGTTTTACAGCTTGTCAGAGAGTAAATGAAACAATTTAAGGAGGTTTGTATGGATAGAAGCTAAATAGGGTATATTTGCCAGAAGACACTTTGTTTGCCCAGAAACATTTCTTTGCTGTGAGGGTGAATCAGCTATAATAGTTGTGCTTGATTTAGTAGGTTTAAACATAGTCAGCTGAACTAATTGCCTGATCTCTGTTTTCACTTATAAAATAATGCAATAGGATGTTAATAATAAAATAATAAAATTCAGAAAAAAAGATTGAGAAGTTTGGGAGAGGTCATTGTGTTCTGATACCAATGAACGAGTAAATCAGGAATCTGAAATTTTTACAAATTATGAGTCCACCTGTTCTTCCACCAGCAAATAATGTTGATAAATCTTTAAAAAACAATGGAACAAAACTAGTCACTTCTTTATTTGATACAAATTCCTGAAAAAAATAGTGAAGGATGCCAGTGGTTTGGATACCTATTTCAGAATTATGAGGTGCTTATCTGACCTTCTTAACTTAATGAATTGGACTGAAATTTCAGGATCATGTTTGTGTGTGTGTGTGTGTGTGTGCATTTCAGCCCTGTACAGCATCTTGCAAGTGCAGGATGAAGTGCAGTTGAAAATGGTAAGGATGAGACAACATTTGCTGGACTTTACAGATCAAATATCTGAGGTTCTATTTTGAGTGAAACAAGGAAACATGAGTACTTAAGCTCCTATCTGATTTTCCTGCCTCTGAAAATGTTTCAAACATGAATGCTTCATTTTTTGTGCCTTGTTAGGTAGCAGACCAGTACCTTGTGAGAGTAGCTTGTACAGCCATCAACAGCAGTTTTGTAGCAACATCCACCAGAAAGCACCCTTACTGAAGGACAGTGAGTCTTTGTGGAAGAGATAATCTTCCTTTAAATAAAAGATGCTCTGGAGGGATCAGATTAGTCACTGGGATTCTGCTTTTGTACTTGAGACAAGGCAAATCCTCAAGATTGTTACTTGTAACAAAGTACATGGCAATAATCCAACCAACCTTGGCCTACATATACTAACACCAGAAATTTATGAAATCTGATACCTGCGCCTGGTAGCTACAGTGTATGTCAAAATAGCATTGGGGGAAAATGGTTAAATTTGCCTCTCCTCTGGGAACGGCTCGAAGGGCCAGCAAACGGTCTCGTTGCCCATGTGCAGCCTGACACAGAGTGCTGCTGCAGCTGTTCCGGTGCAGTGTGGTCCTGCTGGTGGTGATACTTGAGCAAACAAGGTTTAGGGAGCACTGTGATTTGTTTCAGACTGACATGCAGTGACAAACAGTAGCTACATACGTGCAGTTAAGTGCTTGAGATCTTGATCCTCAGCTCTTGCACAGCGTACGCAGGTGCAGATTTGGCATGTTGAATTTGACAGGCTTTGGGCAATCTAATGGATCTGCATTGTGTCTCCAAGCTGGCAAGGAGCACTGATTCGTCAATTGCCGCTAAAAGATAGATAAGGAAGCTGTTCCTCCAGGTACCATTTACCACCTCACTGCTGAGACGTGGTGATGAGCTTGCTGCTTTGCTGTTCCACCTCCTCCAGGCGTGTGCCTGGTACTGCCTGGATGCAGCTGGGAAGTAGCCTGTCCTTCATTCTCGTGGTTGACCTTAGGTTTGGCATGTACTCTGCTTCATATGGAAATGAGGCTTGTTAATGAGGTCTCCAGGTTGTACAAAAATGTCTGTTTTCACATACCAAGTACATGTCTCCTGGGGACTATAATCCCAAAAAGTGGGACAGAAAAATATCAGAGGAAAAAGAAGGGATATAGTTGCAAAGCTGTCTGGAAATTAAGTTAAAGAGAACATCAGAGTACTCAGGTTTCCAGAATCTGGACAATGCGCCTACCTAACACCTAACTGATCCTGGCTTTTCTACAGGTACTGATGTTCAGACTTCAAGACAGACAAGCCTTATATTTAGCTAGTTTTCTCTCTTCTCTAATGCTGAATTTGTGGCAATAGTAGTTTCCTTATTTCAATAGAAATGAAAGAGAAGGAGTTGCATGTATCACTCTGAGGTATTGGTGCGGAATCAGAGGCCAGATCTAAACTGTGGGAGAGAACACATCCTACTCACTGGCCCTGAACTGGATCTAAAGCCAGAGGACATTTCTCAACATAACAAAACACCAGAAGGAAAGATCGAAGCTCCTAATAGCAACTTATGATGATTTCTTTCATAATGGCCCTGGTTTAGAAGCTGTCACTAAACACATGGAGATTAAGGCGCTAAGTATTTGAATTATTTTTTCAACTTCTCTGTTTTATCTGTGTGTGGACTGTTCTTGGTTTTGTTTCCTGCATGCTTCCATGGTTCTGGAGGTTCCTGTATATAAGTTTGGTTCAAATTTCCTTCTGTTTTATAGATAAGTGTACTTAGGCACTAAGTGTGCTTAGGGGTACTTAGGCAACAAATCTGCTAAAAAATCTGGTGTTCTTAATCTTATGATTGTGAAGAGAAAAATAATTCACACCAAAGACAGCAGCTTAAAGAAATACAAAGCATTACAACACCTGGAAGGAATACAGGGGTTGAGACTTTATCAACTAAGGCCTGTTATTTGGGACTTTCCTTTAAGGGAATTGAGTTTGTTTTTGCATTTCTTCTTGTACTGCTGTGAATGAAATGGCAAGTCTGTCACTTGACAAAGCTTAGACCAATGAATGTGTTTATACTAAAACAAGCTTGGTATTATAAATCTCCTTAATTTACATATGTAAATTAAATAGTTTTATTTTTCCAGCCTCAGCCATTTAACTCTAGATTCTTGACAAATTAGACAGCTTTCAGAAAGGGATAAATGCACGTTTGTGCTTTGAGACATGTCAGCACATAAATATGGATAATGTGAGAAAATTATTTTTGTGAAGCATAGACTTGATTCACTTTTTCCCACTCACTTTTATGTTACTATTTATGTTACTTTAATTTCTCTCCTGAGGCAGAAATGGGCGAAAAATATTGCAACACAGTCACTCAGTGGTCAGTACAGAGAATGGCTGAAGAGCTGCTGGTTTGTGAATGGGTGCAGATCCTGAAGGTCAATAACCACATAGGAACCTTTGAATGACTTGATGGCTTGACGAGGGAATTACGTTCTTCAAGGCTGCAGTAAACTGTGTTGTTCCTACGTTCCTAGGTAGCTGGGTCTGTCCCCAGCTGAGCAAGATAAGAATTTGATGTCCAGGCTGTGCAAACCAACAGCTGATTAAAAAGAAACGAACAAACAAACAAACAAGACAAGAAACATGTTTAGTTTTGTTTCTCCTCATGTAACATTTCTAATCCCTAGTGACCTAGCTAATATGCAAATGTTATTAAGTAGGCATCATTAATAATCTAATCCATGGAAGTCTTGCATAAGCTTTTAGTTGTTCCAACATCCATAAGGAAGTTCAGAAGGCACCATACAGGTAGAACTGACTTTCTGTGCAGGTGGAAAACAGGTCTTAACAATATTCTTCTATCTTTCTGACAGGTGGCTATCATTGCAGCCACCTTTATGGATCCTGTCATTAGCCTTGCAACACAACTGTAAGTTTCCTCTGCTACAAACTGGACTCCTGAGGATAATGTTAATCCCTTTTGGCATTTATCCCAGAAAGAACAAAGAAAGGAAAACAACACAAGTTCAGTCACTGTGGATCTGTGACAGGCAACCTGCACACAAAATAAGTAATGCGCAGATTTGTTATAAAAAGATGTCAGGGAAGGATACTGGTAATAAAGAATTTAGCTCCTCTGTGCTTAATCCTTAGATATGGTTAAAGGTGCTTCCTTTGCTTGAAACTGAAACGCTTGAGTTTCGACACTCTGTTCTCTGCAAGGATGCAGCAAATTGAGACCACAGTGTTTTGATCTACTGTGTGTGTGGAATAGATACCACTTTATAAAGCTGAAAGTTAACATAGTTTTGTGATGTGGAGCTCATTTTTCTACTACTCTTCAGGTCATTGTTTATACTCATGTAATACTGATTCAGGAACTGTATGATATCCTCTAGTAAGTGAAGTAGGAAATTAAAGACTGGTTCTATTCTGAAATACTTCTTACATCTCTGAAGCCATAAAAATACTCGGAACCTTATCTTTGATGTATGGGCATAACTATGTTGAAATTCCTCTAGAGGATTTATAGGCCTAAATAATTAGACCAATTTGTAAATGGATAGTCAGGCCGAACAAACACTCTATTTATCTTCAGTTTCTCCGTAGATTAGTAAACATTAAAAATATGAATTGTTTTTCAAGTGGAGATATGGTATTGGAAATGGAAGAATGAGTAATGTTTTAAAACTAGTTATTTTGAATAGATAATTTGGCCAGTGCAAGATAAATGTCTGGTTCTTTTGTGGGGGAGAAGGTATTTTCTGCCATCACACTTCAGTTTGCTGTGAGCCTTGCAATCCAACGGCTGTGTAAATTCACGAGTGGGGTGAACAGAGCTGGAAGCTAAGGCTTGTGAGATTGCTCTGTTCAGCTGTAATCCAAACTCTCCTTAACGAGAGAAAATTTTTCTATCTTGCTACTTTATAGTGATGAGCACGATTGTATATACATTCTAAATACTATACAATATATAATAAAGTAGCTTTCATTAACATATCTATTCTTCTGCCAGGAGTTGATATCAATCTTGAAAGAAAAGAAATATTCAGTCAGGTTGCAGTTAGGCAAAATATTTTCCTGTGGAAAAGCTTATTCTTATTTTCTGTGTAAGCTTCACATTTTAAATCTTTTGTAGAATAATATTACTCCAGTGCAGTGCTGAGCTATCGTAAGCATCATTCAGGAGACTTGCTGCAATAATAATTAGGCTTTCTTTTGCAATTTTTTTTTTGTCTCAAATTAATTGTAACTGCTGAGGGAAGTGCTAATGAGGAGAACTACTTTAAGGTAACTGTGGATATGTTTGTCAAATTTCTGAGGCAATGGAAACTGTCCCGAGCTGTGCAGTCAGAAGTGGACAAGGTATGAGACCAGCATCCTAGTCTTGCCTTCTTGCCCTCAAGAGATTGGGCAAACTGTGTTCTGCTCTTTTAAGGGCACTTCAATCTTTTGCCTGGCCAGTCCTCTTTTGAGACTATTGCTGTTTAATTCACAGCGCTAAGCCAGAAGGTAAAATAGGATATTTTAAGTGCTTGAGAGCCTATGGCCTTGATATTAGAGGATACTTGCTGGTTCTGACTGTTAGTCCTTATTCCCTCCTGGATTGGTAATTTTTCATCCTGATCGTTGTTTTCCCCAGTGGAAGATGAAGTCCATTGTTTAAAACATGCTGTGTTCCCCCATCCTGGAGCCCAGTTTTTACTTTTTTTCACCCAGCATAAATGTCAGTTATTTAATCCATAGCCTTCTGTAAACCATTAATGAGCAATCATTGCTCTGTGTTATTTTCACAGGAATGAGGATTATTCATGCATGAGAGAGATTTCACAACTAGTTTCATTGCCCTTTTTTCTAGAAACTTTAAGCATTCTGACAAACAGATCTCTCAGCAAAGCATTTAATCATATACTTAAACACTGTGTTTCAAAGAAGGTAAGATTTGAGAATGCAGTTTGCAGAAAGATATACTGCTCCCCCCACCATATATAGTTAAACCTGATAAGATGCTCTCCCTGAAGACTAGCATCATTGTGTCAGCAGTTTAATGTAATAGTTTGAGTGGGTGTTGTTTATTTGGCCTTCTGGATATCTTAAATTATGATCTTTAATGAGTAATTCATACCCTTAACTTTCAGGGCTTACATAGCTACAATCTTGAGAAGGAGAATTGGTTTGCAAAAGAATGGAAAAAAATAAAGAGGGGGGAAAAAATCAAAACTTAGAGGCTGTGTGAAATTATAGAAGCCTTTAGTCTTGAGAGGAGAACTGAGCAGCATTTTTATATTCAGAGTGCTTTGCAGAACAGAGGTGCTTTGCAGCATTGTTCCTGCCCATGAAATCTGAGCAGCTGCTTCAGTTATGTTGTAGCTACCCTTGCTGGTCTCCACCAACACCTACCTTGAGACAAGGACATCTCAGAGGTTCACTGGGGCAAAGGCAGTGGCTGGGGGTGGGGAGAAGGCATTGAATAACAGATTTTAGGAGAGAAACAGAGAAGAAGCCAAATCGGAGTGAGGATTTAACATTTTTATTTTTTTCCATGCATGTTTGGCTTTCTGTTGCCCTTCAACAACCATGGTCATCTGGAACCAATGCAATTTTATCCCATTTGAAGTGCAGAAAACAAGAAAATAGAAAAATATGTTTCCTGGCTTAAAAAAAAACATGAAAAGAAAAATTTGAATTAAAACTTGAGTGTTTTTGTTTGCTTTCTTCCCTTTCTCTCAAAGAAACCCATCTATCATTAATCTTCTCATTTCTTCCGTATCATAAAGAGCTGGGAGTAGTTTCAATGTTTAGAATTGCGAAGAAAAAAAAATATGTTTAACCATTGAATTGTTGGCCAGCAGCTAAGGACAATGTGATAAGGGTATTGTCCCTATTAACACTAGAATTATCTGTACACTGAAATTTAATATCACTGTTTTGTCCTTAGAGTATCATCTTTCATATCAGACTTCAGTGTCATTTTTCTCTTTTTCTCAAACAACAAAAAAGTATACTTCATCTTACTTACTAATACATCCAAGTAAACTAATAAAATTAGAAGTTCATAATAACCCTGGTCCAAACTCTTTTGAGTTAGCTCAGCTCTTTTCTGGGACTATTGACTATTATATTGCTAATTTTTTTTTCTGCTTTTGTTGTCAATATATTTTCTTTTTTTTTCTTCCCTTTTTTTTTATTTATATAGTTAAATGGGAGACAAGTCAAGAAAAACAGAGTATTTCTTGCAGGACAGTGGTGCTTTCTGAAGATTATCCTCAAATATTAGCTAAAGTTCTGCCTTCATTGGGATCACCTAGTGGAGTTGATAACTTAGTTGTCTCTAATGCAATGGCCAGACTTTCCTGTAAGAATCCAAACTTGCTGTGGGACCTGGTGCCAGCTGGCAGATATCCCCAGTTTGGAGAAGGAAGGGCCAGTCACACAGTGTCGTGCTGGGCTTGAGCGGCAGGGGAAGCTCCTGTCCTGGGAGAAGCTCCTCTCCCCCGGGAGGCCAATCTGCTGTGAACTGCCATGAGCACCACAGCTACAAGTGCTCCTTGGTTTCCCTGGGGTGAGTTTGCTAGTCCACGGGCTAGCAAATCGATAGCAAATTGGTACGCACAGGCAACTGGGAGGATGGCAGGACAGGGAACTTGAGTAACAAAAAAAGTGGGAATAGAATGGTTAAATATTTGAAGGGTAAAGATCTTTCTCCTCAACTAAGAGCCAAGAGCTACTTCTACTTACTATTGTAGCTACTTAGGAATGCTACAGCATTGCTACCTTTCAGATGAAAATGAGCCCAGAAGGGTAAAAAAACCGTGGCTGATAACATCTTGAGAAGTATGCAGAAAAATTTGTTCTGAGCTTATAACAGGTGTTTTTTCAGTTTCTTCATAGTGGAATAACTGAATATGGTTACCTTGTGACTGTAGATCAATATTCATTTCTGTGCCAAAATCTTTTTGGTGTTGGCAGACTTTCTCAGTAAAACATTTTTGGTGCAGGACCTTTGAAACAACGTGACCTGTGCATGCGCAGTTGCCTGCAGCATAGGCAGCATGTGCAGTTAACTGAAGGCCTTCACTCCCCTCAACCCCAGGCATTTACAAATTAGCATTGTTAGCTGAGCTGGGAAAACATAGGGCAGAGTTAATGGAAAACTTCCTTGAATGACTATCCAAGAAGCAGCTGCTTTATTTCTTGATTTATTATCACTTAACGATGTTATGAAAATCTCTGAAGGTGACTTTAGTCAGCATTTTCCCCTACTGCTTACTCTGCATGTCAGAGGAAATGAATGACACCTTTAAGTTCACCCTGTCTATTTTTCAGACACCAAGGTCTCTCAGTAGGCTAGAAAGTCAGTGAGTAATGTGTCTGTTGAAGCTCATTCCTCAGAAATAAGCAAAGTTCAATATCATGTATAGATGGCGGGAACATCTGCAGTTACTTTAAGGAGAGTGACTGTATTTCTGATCAGAAGTTGCTCACTGACTCAGATGGTGGCTTCCTATGCTATCTGCCTTGTGCCAGCTCTCAAAAACCATCCCGGATGCCAGATTAAATACTGTATGGTGGGCTGAGGCCAAAGTCTAGTATGCATGAAGTAGCATGATGGCTGAACCAAGGCTTTAGTCCCAGAAGTGAGGTTGTAGTTTCCAGAGATCTGGAATTTATCGCAAGGTGTTAGTTCTACTCTGGCCTGAAATACGGTATAGGATGCCACATACTTATAACCTGCTTCAGGGCAGAACTTTGCAATTACAGTTAAATTGCTACTGGTTAGGGCAGACACTGCTGAAGGTGGTTTGGGTGGTTCGGGTGGAGTTCCATTATTCACTGAAATATTAGCTGTAACCCTGATACTTATGATGGACAGATCCAGTATCACTGTAAAGGTAGTTAAGAAAGACAAGTGCTCTGAAGAGCTATGGAAAGAGGTCTTATTTTATGGACTGAAGCATTTCTCTTTACCTTGGAATTATAATAGGGAGTTGTTTTCCAAAACTCTCTCCTCATAGCTGAGTAGTTCAGGCTAAATCCAAGAATCACGGAAATCTGGATTCCCAAAAAAAAAAAAAAAACCTCTCTGATTCCCATGTAATTTTCTTCTTTTTGCTTTCTTTTTCTTCCTTTTTTCTTTTCTTTTTTTTTTTTTTAAAGGAAGGCAGATGAGTGGATAGAATCAAACACAGATTGGCTGGAATCTTCCTCTTTATCTCAGCCTACATGGCAGCAACTGATGAGCTGTTTTGTAGCTGACAGAAAGTTTCAGTTAGCTAAGCTTGTTGCTTGCAGCAGCACAGGAAATTCTTTCCACTGTCCAGATGCTTCCTGTGCACAACACTGTCATGCTTGGCCCGTGATTTAAAAATGAGGGGGGAAAAAAGCTTTTTATTTTGGTTTTAGCCAGGTCATTTGGCACCATGAAGGGAAAATAGCTTTGCTCTTTGGCCAGTGTCACTCTGCCCAGTGCTGTTTTGAAAAATGAAAAGGAATGGTGTAAAGTGAAGTAAAATATTTATTTGTTGAAAGTCTTCCTTAGTTTTCTTCTCCACGCCACATATATGTTGTCCTCTCTGAAATAATCCAATATGTCAGGTTCTGTTTTACTAAAAATTGAAGTTATTACAATGGAGAACTGCACCCCTGTTGTGTTTCAAAGGGTTCATAGAGGCAATCTTTGCACTCTGATGATTTTGCTCTCTGTGAGGGATCTGGTCTGGCCAGGTAACATCCTCTGATGTTGCATTTTCCTCTTTACATATCTCCATGTGGGAAAAATTGCATAACCGTGCATCCTGGTTTATTCTTGTAAAAACTGGGGACTGCTGTACCTGTACAAGAAACTGTGATGCATTTGTTGCATTTGGACAGGTGCTCTGCTGGTCTTGCAGTCATCAAGCTAATAAGACATCAGAAAAACCAGAGGCTCTCAGAAATAAAGGAAGTTCCCTATGTTCTGAGTATCATCTGCCAGACAAAGTTCTGGGAATGTCTCTGCCTAAATAGTGGCTGGATGCCATCAAGTCCTATAATCCTAGAGGAGGTTATGGAGGGAAAGAATAAAGAATGAAATTCCAGGAGGAAAATACTTCACTTAAAGCGGGAGTCATTTCCTCAGGAAATGTTCGGCTCATTCCAGCAAACTTTCTTCATAACTACGCTCGAGTTGTGAATCTCTTTTTTCTTTCTTCCCCCCCCGCCAAATTTAAGTTTACTCATCTTTAGTGAAATTATGGTTTTGTCTTTCCTAGAATATTGGCTAAGGAAGACTCTGTTTTGATCTTTAGGAACATCTGCTGTTACCAGTCACCTTTGAGTCACTAGCAGATCTCTAATGTAGGCAGAAGGTGTTAGGAGTTCTTCTGGTTATTTTCTTGAATACTGAGGGTGGGTTTTTTTTTTTTTCATTTTTGAGACACCCACTGAACGTGCTCCTGCTGACTGATGTGCATGAGAAGTGATGATAAAGTTTTCCCTTTATGAGAATGGAGTGGTATGGAATGGAACGACATGACTGACTTTCTCAGAGGATTTTTAAAGCAGTTCAGCAAGGCTTCTGAAACAACGTATACATAAGAGTACAGAATTTCAAAATCTTCTCTGATCTTGTTTTTTATTATTATTATTACTATTTGTTCGTAGGTTTAAGGCAAATGATCAATACTATTGGAGTCTCAGATTGTTTTTAAAATGTAAGATTGTCAAGCTTTGGTATTTTTTTCATTGCAGTGACCATTACTTAAGTTCACAGTGTAGTGTGACTTCTGCAATTGCTTGCAAAGAAAATATTGAGCTTATAGCAAAGTGAGGAGGGTGGGGAGGAGGGGATGTGCCATGTTGCACCCATGTGACAGGAACCTCAGGGGACAATATCATGTATCTCTTCCACTTCTGAGCTATGGGGAGCTCCTGCTGGGTACTGTGGATGTGGCTATTCCGAAAAACTTGAAAACATCTTGCCTGCCTGCAGGGTAGATCTGTGTGTGAGTGAGGAGGGTGGGGAGGAGGGGATGTGCCATGTTCCACCCATGTGACAGGAACCTCAGGAGACAATATCACGTATCTCTTCCACTTCTGAGCTACGGGGAGCTCCTGCTGGGTACTGAGGATGTGGCTATTCCGAAAAACTTGAAAACATCTTGCCTGCATGCAGTAGATCACACCTTGCTGTGTGATGCAGATCATCTTTCCCTGACAGGTTTATTCAGAAGAAACTAGGTAGAGAGTGGTATGCTGACATGACCAGTTATTCTGGGGAATGCCCCTGGTTACCCTGTCTGATGTGCAATAAGGAAGAGCTCATTTGTAACTCAAGATAGAGAAAACTGCAGAAAGAAACTTGCAATGTCCAGGTTTGTAAATGTGAAGGGTGATGATCTTTAATCTGATCCTTAGCACTATCTAGGATCTTTGCTGTCTTTTGAATGAAACTTTT
>NW_010580869.1:0-33883 GCF_000705375.1 Tinamus guttatus | reverse complement strand
CCATGTTTTTATATCTTGGCAAGGTGTCAATTTATGATGTAATCAAAGGCAGCTGGTGAAATTACTTTGCTCCTAAAACACTACATGGTTAGACTCAGTGTCATCAATGAGCAAGAGAGGTAGATCCCCATTAATGTGGTCTACAAAGTTATTTTCCCTATTCTAGTAAGTGAATGTCAAGCATACCCACCCTGTTAATCAAAAGGAGATGAGAGCCTTCTCCACTTGCACCATGGGATTTGGTTACGGAAGGAAAATACTGCAGGGTTGCCCCACTCTGGTATATTATTTTACAGCAGAAAACAGGCATCTCTAAATTTTAGCCAAGAAAGAGAGAGAAAGAAGGAAAGGAAGGGAGGAAGGCAGGAAGGCAGGAAGGCAGGAAGGCAGGAAGGAAGGAAGGAAGGAAGGAAGGAAGGAAGGAAGGAAGGAAGGAAGAAATGCACATTCATGTAAATGAATATACATCTATATACATCTTGTGTGCATGTATACATGTAAATATATATTTTTAGTGGGATGTGGAAGACTTTCTGGTTTGCATGCAGAAACAATTTTGCAGGATCAATAACATTTTTGAAAAGTCTATTCCAGTATGTCTGAAAATTGAAAGAACCTCTTGAATGACCAGGTAAGAGTCCTCTGTGCTTCCTTTAGGGGAGAGCAAAGGAGCAAGCTCTAGTTTTGGAATGAGGAACATCAAAGGAAGGTTTTCCACCTTGCCCTTTTTCTCATCTCAAATCGCTGTGGGTGATTTAGACCACTGAGTCCCACTCAAAGCGTCTATGTAGATCCTACTGATTGGCCATATGACTTTTGCATCTTTGTGCTATGCACTAGTCTATGTTGGTGCCTTGAGTTTCTGTAAGGAATATCCAGTAAAAGAGTATTCTCTTCATTGCTGTAACTTCTCAAACATTTTAGTGTTAATTGGTTTATTTGGATTATTAATTGGGCTCATTAGACTTATTTTCTTATTTAATATAATGACTGTATAAGCAGTAAACTAAGAGGCATAAAACATTAAAAAATTAGAAAGACAATTGCACAGCGTTGGTGCTGTGCTTCTAGGAATATTCATAGAAGATAGAAGGGGGAGAAAAAAACTCTGAGAGTGGTTAGATCAGGAAAAGAAAAGGTCATCCATACTGACTTCTGAGTCTCATCATATGCTCTTTCTGTAGGTCTGAATGAATCTTGGCTGAGGTTCATCTTGCCTTATCTTAGACCAGTGCTTGGGCTGGTCACCTGAGCTTCCCACAGAGTCAGTGAGAGGAATGAGCATTGTAGAGAGCACTTTATCTGCTCTGTTTTGCACTTCATCTGCTCTTGTTTTAGATGCCCGTTTGAGAAGCAAGTGACATGTGCCTTGGAAATGCTTATTTCTCTTTGTTGAATGAGAAAGGAGCCTGGGATGTCTGGCTGGGAGTAAGGGCATAGGTTTTGATTCAGCTACCTGAAGACCCCTAAAACGGCACTGAGAATTTTGCACCCAGTTTCTAAACTCTCCTTGTTTCCAGTGACAACAATGCACAAGCCACATCTGCAGATTCAGGCTGTAGTTCAGCAAGTCATGTAAGCATATCCTAAACGCATCAGCATGGCTATATTTATGTTAAGTGAGTTCAGTAATACTGAATCGAACAGGGTCTAATTCAGCGTTTCTTGTATATCTCAAATTCTCATTGCATCCAAGGATAAATGAAGAACCAGATTCAAAACTTCACATTTACTAAGTTCAGTAGTATAAAAGAAACAATAATTCCAAACGCAGCTGAAGGTCATAAACTGAGAAGAAAAGATACTTTTCAGAAGTGATCTCTCTATGAATGATCTTATTGAAAAAATCTTACATATCTACATCTATTAGAGCTTATTACAGCACAGCAGCAGAAACAGTCCCATGAATCTGTGCTGCTCATTGCCATCCTGGATCATTGCTTATCTATTGTAATAGGCAAGAAATACAATAGCTTAGTTATAATTATATACCATACACAGCAGTGTTAACAAAATAATGTGATGTTTGGTACATTTCCCATCATCTTCTTAGGAGGTATGGCAAGCTGCAGGTTCATAACAATCTTCTGTTTCTTCACCTCATTAATCTCCTGAAGCGGAGAGAGAGCAATACAAGCAGAGGGAGCCCAGAAATGTACGTACATTATTGAATTAACCAGGCACGTAATTAGTGCTCAGGTGCTTAGTCAAGGAAGAAACATGCAGGATTATTTAGATTTGGATTTAAACACCCCAAAGTTTGAAAGAAGGCAGCACATTTTCAATCAGCCACTCAGCCACTCAGCACAGCTGCTTTGGAAATTGAGTTTCCTGCCCCAATTTCTTGCATCCACGACACAATGTTTTCAATGCTCAGTGCTATTTATGGCAATTTATGGAAGTGTGAGCATGCGGTATATCATGATCCACCATAGGAACTGGGGAGACAAAGCAGGTCCGACACAAGGAGCACCTGTGTCTGTTAAGGAATTTATGTCATGCTGTTCACCATGACATGGGGACCCTGATGTTATAATACATTATCATAATACATACAGAGTTTGCTTTCTCATGCTCTCGAGAGCATGACTGTAAATCAGCAATGTTACGATGCCTGCTGATTGACAAGCCCTGATCATCTCCTATTTAAAGTGCATTTAGAGTCCATAAAAGCTGTTCCAGGGAGGGTCCTGAAGGAAAATGAGATCTGCTTATCCCACAGGGCAGCCCCAATGTTTGCAAGGATTTGCAAACGTTCCCTGTGGGATGCTGGCAGTGTGATTCAGTTTGACCTCAGGCTTGCCCTGCTGTGAAGTGTGTTTTGGACTCTGCAAGACCATGTGTGTCTAGCTGCTGTCAACTGGCTCGTTATTTGCCTTCCTAATCTGTAGCACACTGAGTAACGTTGGCTGAATGTGTATCACAGAGTCTCAGAATAGTTGATTTTGGAAGGTATCTCTTGAGACATCTGGTCTCCTCTGCTCAAGTGGGGTCACCTACAGCAGATTGCTGTGTAGCCTGGCTTTGAGCATCTCCAAGGATGGAAACTCCATAATCTCTATGGTCAACCTGCTCCAGTGTTTGACCACTTCAACTAACAGTGAAGAAGTGTATTCTGGTGTTCAGACAGAATTTTCTGTGTTTCAGGTTGTGTCCATTCTCCTTGGTCCTTTCGCTGAGCACCACTGAGAAGGGTCTGGTTTCTTCTTCTTTACACCATCCCCTCAGATATTCAGAAACATTGATAAGATTTGCCCCCCCATCTCAAACTTTCTCTTCTCCTGGCTAAACAGTCCCACCTCTGTGGACCTCTTTTGATATACCAGTCAATAGAAACCAGCAAAAGCAGGAACAGCTTTGCCCTGTAACTCATCTTCAGTCCTTTTCATGCCTAACTTCCACTATTTTTCCAGCCATCACCTCAACCCCTCACCTCAAATCCTTCATATCTTCCCCACGCCATATCAGGCACAGGGCTCTGTCTGCATCTCAGGCTGCCCTGGATAAACACAATGGGAAGATGAATTGCAAAGGGCAGCCTTGAGTTATGTTTATCCAAACACTGGCAAGAAGCACAAAAGCATGAGGCACATTCATGCTCATTGGCATCACCAGGACAATGATAAAATGGTGAGGAAAATATTTTCAATATTGCTTTGCATTGAAATATTGCCCCCTTGGCAGGAAGCAGACTGGTAACATCAGGCAACAGAAGCAGAGTGTGGGTCTTAACATCCTATAAGCCAATCACAGGAACTCAGGCCATGATCTGTTAGGCGAATAGCCCTCATGTACTTAATTTTGAAAGCTCAGAAGAAGATTTGCCTGGGATAGTATAAGATGTGTACGTGTGTGAAATACAGAATTGGTGAAAGCTGTTTTTTTTTTAAAAAAAAATGCATAAAACCTTAAATATTGTGAGGGAGTTGGATAAAATCCTTTAGAAAGATTCCCCTAAATATTTCCTCCCTGAAAGTAGTAGTTTGCTGGAAACACATACAGTGAATCTCAAGGAGTTCATATTACTCCACAGTTGTGAATTCAAGTATGTATGTGGGAAAAAGTTCTGCTTATACCAAATCTCAAAGCAGACTTTAGTCCAAGTAGAATTTCTCTAATGCAGAATTTGCTACAGAGCTAAAACTTCCTTGTGCATCACAAGATCTGTGTGTGCATGTGCATGTAAATATATTCAGCCTCCCTATGACCTGCTAAAAATCCTTTAAGGGAACTGGTTTAAATATGACCTAAAGGAAAGAGTATTTTAAATCTTCAGTGCAGATGGCTAAACTCACACAATTTATAACTTGATAAATAATAACCAAAATGCTAATTCCATGCACTTGTGTTAAAGACAATACTAAAGTAAGGTGTAAGTTTATTTTGAGGCCATATAAGCGTGGTCATAGAGCCTAATCCCAGGACAAAACCCTCGCCTCAAGCTTTGGCTCCCCAGTCTTGTCTCCTCGAATGGGGAAACAAGCAGGATTAGCCCCCGCTAAAACCAGCGGAGAGCGAGAGTAATTACACCGGCCATGAGCAAACTGCAGAACCACCGAATAAATCTCCAAACAATTATTAAAATGGCTCAATGCATTACACAAATTGGAAAAGACTGGGCCATTTTGGGAGGGGCAAGGGGAGGTAAGACACATTATTTAAGTGTTCTTGTAAGCCTTCTAAGATATTAATGTTGCAAAGCTTCTTATGAATATTTAAGAACATAAAATGGAGATACACTTCAGCCCAGCATTACCACAGAAGCCTGTAATACAGTTGAGCCCACTTAAGAAGGCAATATCTGACATCCGTGGCAGATTTAAACATGTTAAGGCAAGGACGGTGTTTATAGTCAAAAAGTCCCTGCAAACTGGCCTAGTATTGCTGTAGTTAGATCTCTAGTGACATTGTTAAATGTATTTCTATCATTTTCTTAAAAACTCAACTTTCCTCCCAGGTTTCTATACTTTTGGAAACACATTTATCATATCTATTGTTGTATTATATGCTGCTGTCTGGAGAAAAGAGGACTTTGGCACTAAGACGAAAATGAGCTTTATTTTCTGCTCTTCAGACAGGCACCTGGTACATTTTGCTTAAAGTCAACACCTGAGATGGATCAGTTTTCACTAGGATTGATTCTAACAAAACCTTTCATTGGAAAATGTTTTTTTTCCTGGTTAAAAAGACAGTTTGGGGAATGGAAGGAGTGCAGAAATCATGTTTTATTCAGAGATGTTATAAAGTCTGTAGAATATAAAATGGAAAATTTTCATCTTGGCACTGAATTTTTTACTCAGTTCTTAATGAAAATATTTTAGTTAATCAATTTTATTTCTTTTTTTTTGGTTTTGTCCTTATCTTCCCTGACAGGAAAAATAAAAGCAGTTTTCTAAACTAACTGTAAAATTCATTGAATCTATACAAAACGTTTACATCATACTGACTCTTCAAAATATCTATCAGGATATTTCTATTCTTACAGACTCAAACAAACTTTGGCAACTGCAGGAAACTTTTATATTCCCTGCAGCAAAAGATTCTCTAAGTGTCTCATTCTCCCTAAGGAGAATTGGCTACATTTACTTATTCTTGCATGCAAAAGAATCCCAAAACAAAACTAAAGGAAAAAAAATAATTAGAAGAGGCCTCTGAAAAGGGGCAAAAAGATCAATAAAACTGCTGTATTTTACAGAATACATGACTGTAAGAGAGCCTTATAAACAGCAGATGGCTCCCATATAGAAGAGGCTGAGTGATCCGAGCAAACACAATAATCAACACGAAAAAGCAAAGCTCAGTTTGACACACAGGAAAATTTAAGGCACTCTGAAATTAAAAGATACATTGGAAGATAGTGTAAAGACGGAAAGAAAGAAATCAAGGAATCTCTCCCATTTTGTTGTTTGGCTTTTGGTAGCTTATCAGGTTAGCATGAATGCTTTAGTGGTGCAAAGTCTCCCTGGGATGGAGCACAGATGATTCCTGGAGAAGTAATGGGGCCTCAAGATCCCTCTAAAATTTGTTGAATTGACACTTCCTCAGGTGTCAGTTCCTGGTGAATTTTTAGTTCGGTCATCTGGTTTCTTCTTTTATCACTATCACCTATGCATATCTGGGAGAGACGTGGTGAATAAGGAATCTCTCAGTGTTTTAGCACAGCTCTGGTGCATGTGCCAGGGTAAGAGACGTATCATCATCAGAGATTGTCTCTCGGGTTATGCCATGAATGCTTATAACTCCTTGAGTATCCCTTTCTCGCTTTAAAAGGGAGAAGAATATACAAATAGTTTTCTTTACTATAAAATTTTCACCTCCGTAAAAATGGAATATTAAATTAAAACAAGTATTTGGGCCATGTTCAGATTTTTCCCTTAAAAAAATGGATGGAAACTGCAGAAAACTTCAGCTTGTTTTTTTCTCTTGGTGCTTTTCCTGTACTATTTCCTCTACTGATTATCAATATTTTAATAGCTATAATTTATCAACATTTTCCAATATTTTTGAAATAAATAAATTCTAGGGGCGATTGGAGAGAACACATGCAAAATCATTGTATGCACAAAGCGAGAAAAGACCCAGCTAGTTTCACCGTGCTTGGCTTCCCACATATTAACTGCAAGATTTCCAGCACATGGATTTTTATAGCACTTATCAAAATGACACATAGACAAAGAAATAAAAAATAATTAAGGAAAGCAGAGTGGTAGGGAGGAGGGGAGGCAGAGAGGAGAAGGGAATGGGGACAGAGAGGTTGATTTCTCTCCTTTCCAGGCTAACCTCCTGCAGGGATGTCTAATGAACCAGTTCCAGGAAAGTGTCCCAAGTGGACTCCAATTTTTCCAGGGTTTGCTGTGGATTGTGTGTGATCCTTTCCTTCACACTCAGATGCACAGGGCTATTAGAGCAGCCTCCATGCCGTTGAATGAAGGATTTATTTTTCCAACATAGCAAAAATAAAAAAAAAAAAAAAAAAAAAAAAAAAAAGCGGGCTTTGTAACCAATAATGCACTAAAGAAGCCTTCTCCTTTGGTGTGGAAGGGGTTGTGTTCACAGAAGATGTGACCTGCTTCTCAGGTGATTACTTTAAAGCTGGATGAAGTTCCTTCTGTGATCAGGTCTTTCTTGGCTCTGTTGTCACACCAAAAACTGGAAATGATAGTGGCCAAATCAGATATATGAGAATTGTTCCTGTTCTTTAACCTCCAGTTCTGTCCAGTAGAAGCAGAGTTAATTTTGTAGGATCAGACTGAGATGGAAAGTTACAGAGCTAAATGTATTCCAGTCTCCTGCACTGCATCACTCCATTGCACTGGGTGTCAATGACATTTGTTTCCTGCTTTAGCTCATATTTTGAATTCTTCAGTTTACGTTAGTGGGGAGCATTAAGAATTTGTATTTTGTAGCTGCTCTCTTGGAGAAATAATACAATTTTCCTCAAAACTTGGGGTGTACTTCAGGCACAGACTACTTAAATAGCTCAACTGAATTAGTTTTCTGGCGTCCATTCTTTTCTCTGGTTAGGAAATTTTGTAAGAAAGAGACAAAAAGTCCACATTTGACTTTTCTCCCTAAGGCTGCCAGAGATTAGCAGACATTTTTAACCTCTGATTTCAGTGTCTTATGTAGCTTGTGCAAATACCAGGAAGAAAAGGCATAAAAATAATATTATTTTATTTCTCGAGTCAATTGCAGATATGGGTCTCAGGAAGATAGTGAGAAGACCTATTAGAGACATCATATATAACTATGTTTATTAGGACAGACTTTTCCCCTCATTTCTGCAGGAGAGATGCCTCTTGGCTTGGTTCTTGGTGCCGTTTGGAGGCTTCTACTACATTACTAGAGGAAACAGCCACAAACTGAAGCACCAAAAGTTCCACAGGAACTTAAGGAAAAATTTCTTAGCAGTGAGGGTGCCAGAGCACTGGCACAGGCTGCCCAGAGAGGTTGTGGAGTCTCCTTCTCTGGAGATCTTCAAACCCGCTTGGACGCAGTCCTGTGCCACGTGCTCTAGGTGACCCTGCGTGTGCAGGGGGTTGGACTAGATGACCTCTAGAGGTCCCTTCCAAACTTAAGCATTCTATGATTCTATGATTCTATGAGTCTGAGTAAATATAGGGTGAGGCAGTAGGTACAATGGATTTCTTTGCAAAACCAAATGGCATATCACCAAATAGCCTGTGACCATGCAGGGGCTGCTGAAGAATGTGACTCATATTCATTTTGAAATATCTGGGAGTCCTGAAGTCAAACTTGTTTTCTTCAGGTCAGGCCATGCATAGGGTGGGCCAGAGGTGAGATCCTGCCCAGATAATGACCCATATGTTTAGGAGTTCCTATGTGAGATGGATGTCTGTGCTCTGGATATGGTGAATATAGTTGCTGGAGTATGTGTCTGCTCTTGGGATCCCTCTCCACAGGGTCTCATTACCTCTATAATGGGAGCTATGACTTCTAACTAAGGTGTAGACACACAGGTATAGAAACCTGAATCTAGGAAACTTAATCTGGTTTGCTTGATTGCTTAATTCGTATATAAAAGATTTTCTCCAGGAAAGGCTGACCTACAGCTTTCGCTGGTTTAACAGCCTTCATTGTGTGACAACCAACCTAAAACAATTAATATGGGCAAGCTATTTGCATACAGTCCACTGTATGGAGACTTTATGGACACAGGTTAGCCCTGCCAGGGACTAGTCTAGAGTAAATGTATCATTTGATAATGAGTAAATCTCACGTTTGATACCATTCTGGTCATTCCTTGATTTTTTAATCAGATATAGCAGTAATTTCTTGTTGTGATGACCAAATAACTCATTTGTTGGTCTGATGGTCTCTTAAAATGAGGATAGTTAATCTTTTCTGCTGTCTTTTTGTATGGGAACCTGTTGATAGAGGAATTAGGGTACAGAAAATCTGTGTGTTTATGAAGGATTAACATATAAGCCTCCTTACAGACTGAAGCATCTTTCTTTGCTTAGAATAACAAAATTAAATGGTATCGGAGCTAGGGACCATCACGCATTTTCAGTAAAATGTAGAAATATCATCTATGAAGTTTAGGTTTATAGTTACAAAAAAAAAGTCCTTTACTATCTTTTATTCATGTTAAACCAAGACTTTTATTATCTAGGGTTTGGAACTCAACTGCTTTAGTCATTCCAAGCTTTCCCAGTTGCAAATTAGTTGTGATTTACTTTCCAGGTTGATGATCCTACTTATATGGCCCTGGTGTCTGATCCAAGCCATACTGAAGTAAATGGGAATCTTTCCATGGACTTTAATAGATTTTGGATCAGGCCTTAGCTGTCTATATAGCTATTAGAAGAGGAACAAGTTATGCAATGAAGTGCAGGTGTTTTTGCTGCTGGGAGGAAGGCCTTATCCTGTATTTAATGTTCCTTAATTAATTCAGCCCAGAGGTATGGAGTGGGCTTATGTTCCCAGAAATTGCATTAAGGTAACACAGCACCCTCCATTCGCAGCAATTCAAATACAATATTAAAGTTTTATGTTTATTGAATAAGGTCCAGGAATCTGCATGCAGGAACACTTCACCTTCCCTTGGAATGCAGCCACTTCTGGAGTGAAACATGGCAGTAGTTTAACAAGGATAGGCAAGCTATAGGAAGTAAAAGGTGCTATTTTCCAGCAAAAGCACTAGGTGGGCTGTCAAAGGGACCGATATAACGATCTTAATCAAAATTTGGCCAGTACCTTTTCTTTGATGGAATAAAGTACTCTGAGAGCCTTGTGCATCTACCAAGTTTTATGTTTGATCCAATAAATCTTATTTCCAACAGCAGAGTACCTTACCAAGAGTATCTTCCATTATCTGGAAATGCAGTGCTCAAACTTAGGCATCTAGAGTTAGACAAGACTAAACTGGCTGGATAGAGTGCTTTTTTAATCACGTAAAGAAAGAGGCATCTATGGAAGGAAAATATTTTATTTTTGAGATAGGTCATTGAATAGGGTTGGATTATTTGCTTCTGGAATTGCCCATTCCTCTTCAGTAACTGCAAGGAAGTCTGGATGACATGTTCAGCTGATGCATTTAGGTGTGAAAGTGAGATAAATCCCACCTTTGGCTAATGAAGCCTCCAGGGAAGCAAGCCTCGAGTTCCTTTGATGCCACTAGCTCTGAGGCAGGTTGCCTGAGAGAAGATGGAAACCTGTAACTGAGAGTGAGACAAGATGCTTGGCTTCAAAAGGCTGCAAAAAGAGAGGAAATCCTCCTGTTTAGAAAGGGGGGAGCTATTGTCTCCATATCCAGAAGGTGGCAAATGGATCTCTTATTAACCCAAGCCAACAACGGCAGGAGACGATGGCAGGAGACAAAGCGTACCCAGCACCTTCTCCCCAAGAGTGAGTTGACTGAAGATGACAGAAGCAATTGTGGCTGGGAGGAACATTTTGGCCACGTATCATGGTCCTGCAAGACCTCACCAACACAGACGAGCCTCACGTTGCAGAGATGACCAGCAAGAAGAGAAGGATTTTCAAGGCTGACAACCTCTGTCAGGAAAGGTCAAACCGACGTAGAGCATTTCCGCAGATGTTAATGGATACTTTGGTGGGGAAGAACTCAGAACACCACATTATTGGGGTTGTGCTAAGGTCTATTAGAAGATCTCTTAATCGGATTATAAATGTGCTTCCTGATGCAGAACTACCCAGCCATCTCTGCTCAGTAATATTTATTGCAAAGGCAGTGAGTCATTAGGTGGCAGAGTTCAGATTTCCAAGTGCATGTTTGTTATAGACAAGTCAATATGTTTCTGTGTTTTTTTTCTTAATTTAACTTCTTGATTGACTTATTATGTACATTGGCACTTTTAAGAGCTTCAAATAAAACACAGTGAGAGTTCAGAACAAATGTAAATGGCCTAAAAGAAAAGGAAAAAAATCCTATAATCTTTTTTAATGGCTATAAAACGTGGGAAGGATATATCATAAGCTCCCCGCATGGGGTCCTTGTCTGCGTTCAATCCAGTATTGTAATTTAGACATGACTTTTTATTTAATTTCTGACTGAGAAAGGGAAATTAGAAAACAACATTATCTCAGCTGCTCCGTTATAATGAACAATATTTCACAGTGCCAGTATAAGTTACCTTAAGAACTTATTTTATGAGACAAACGTTGGCTGAATTCCATGAACAACTGGGTTTTCTGGTGTCTTTTCTCTGCTAAAGAAGCCAAACTTAAGTAAGGGTTTTAATTATAAATAATCTCCCATTCTGGTGATGTGTGTGTTACATATGTGTATGTGTAAGGTGCAATTGCTGCAGTGACGGAAGTGGGTGAAGGTTTAGGATTAGGGTGTTATTTCCTACCAAAATGCAAGAACAGGCTGCTTTGTTGCATGGTGAGCATTGGTTTCCTGCATTCTTCTAGCCCATGAACAAGAGTGTGACTCTGGGAGTGTGTAATATAAACTCATGGAAATGTCTTTGGAACCTGACTTTTACCAACATTGACAGAAAAAGAGAGGAAACTCCTAAGAAAAAAAAAAAAAAAAAAAAAAGTGAAGGAAGGAGGTGTTGAAACACAAGACTGTTGAAAAAGATGAAGAAATAGATACAAATAGCAGGACAGTGTGTGGAGATGATAGTGCTTACTGCTTCGTGGCAGAGTGAATATATTTTTAACAAATGGCTTCAAATATTTCCAAAACATTCCAAGGATATGGGCCTCCATGGAGAGGAAGTTACCCCAGCTGAGCAACCAACTTTTTTAGTCTGATTCCAGGCACTAAAAACCTTCTCTCTTTTCCTGCTGTATGGAAGTAGAACATAAACTACTGAATTTAATAGTTTTTCCTATGGGAAAATCCTAGATCAGGATTATGCAGCTGAATATTTATTTAGCTGTAAATAACACATTCCCTTGTTAATCTTGGTATCTTTTTTTTTTTTTTTTTTTTTGAGTTACACAGATTTACCCAGTCTGTAATTAACCCTTTTGCATGGTAAAATGCAGGATTGTCTTTCCCTCCCCATCCCCTAAATACATAATGTTCTGATAAATATTTAAGCAGTAATGAGGGATGTAATGCACAGTAATCCATTAGGGCCTCATTTAGAGGGGAACAGCATGGTGCTAAAATGGATGCCCTAAGTGCTAAAATCCCTACTTGCACAGAAGGCCTCCTGGCCACAGTGGGATTGAGCTTTGAACAATGTGGCAGGTTGGGAAAGCCCTTTGAAGGCACAGGCATCCTTTGCTGGCATTCCATGAAAAGATTTCTTATAAAACTCCAGGCATCTTTGAAAAGGGCACAAACAAACATTCCCCAATTGAAAGACTTCTGCAGGCCAAGAGAGGGAAGGCAGGGCGCAAAGCGGTCCCATCAGCTGGTCCCAACCAGCTCCACCTATGGCCAAAACCAGGCTAAATCAGGGCCATGAACTTCTATATCATCTGGCTACAGGACTTTAGATGTCCTATCAGCCAAAATGAAGCCCAGGAATTAACCTCACTCTCCCTTTTTCTGATAGAAGAACCTTCCTATTTGGGGGAGGTTCATAATCTTTTCCACCTCATTTTTTTTTCACTCAGTAAACCTTACTGTTGAATTCTAATGATGTTTATGGCATATGCCTATGCCGAGACAGTTGCACACGCAGCAAGAGGCAGGCCCTACTCTGCTTTTCATAGCTGGGACTTGATCCTGCTAGATCCAGGGAAAAGGGAGGTTTGGTATGGGGCATCCTGTGTGAGGGGCAGGAGCTGCATCTAATGTCTGTGCTCACTTTGATGCAGGCAAAACTGCAGTACTCTCTCCACTTGTCTATGTACAGCGAGCAACAGTGAGTAGCTCTGCAGGGACATCCTTCTGGGGCATACGGTGGAGCTGGATGGTAGCTTAGCGGTTTTGTAGAAACCTAAGGGAGCCGGTAGAAACCAACAATGTTTCTTCGAGGTCATGGAAAAGGAAGTTTTCCAGAGTGTCTGTGGAGTTGCACCTGGATCAATAAACGTTTTTTTTTTAATTGTTATTCATTTTATACCTCAATAAAGCTTAATTATAAGTAAGCAGTAAGAAAATCAGGAGACATGTTCCAATAACATTGTACTTCTCTGAATCATTCCTGTGGGGCTCTGGCAGTTTTCTTACCACAAAGCAGAATAAAATAAATTAAGAAAACTATTCAAAATTCATTTAAAAACATCATCCAAGGAGCATCATAATAAAAGCACAATGAAAGAGGCAAGCTCACTTGGCTAATTTCCTTCATGTGCTGTGCATGTTTATAGTGTGTCTCCTAGTATGTTTTAATTAGCATCACAATCATCAACTAGTAACTAACAGCACATACTGTTCAGGTTGGGAGATGCAAGCCATCGATGTGGAGCACATAAGAGGCTCAGAAACTGATCTCGACTTTTTGGGTGCTGTTTTAGGGTCAGCAGAGTGTTCTGATTTGTGGCAAATCAGACCCACAAAGACCCAGGGCTTGGTAAGAAAGAATACGCTTGGGGAAGGGACCCATATCCTGACTGCCCACCCCAACATCCACCCAACACCCTTCTAGTCCATGCAGGAGCCTCTGATGGGCCAGGCAACCACGTTAATCTCAGGTTGGATGAATAGCACACACAGTACAGTGAAATGCCAGCTCTCTTGCTTGCATTTTCAGGTATATGCTCAGCCGTTCTGCTTGCCAGCAGCCTGAAATCCATTTTCCTCTTGAGCATCTCCTGAAGCACCTTTCTTCTCTGTTCTACAGGAGCCTCTGTTGGCTTCACCTCTTAGGAAGCTGTTCACAACTCTTCCTGGGCAGGCTCAAGTGTTTTCTCTCCCTTGGTAACCCTACTTAACAGGCTCTTCCACACTGTTAGGTTGCTTCAGATATGGTCTCTGGAGTGGATATCACTATGCAATTCACAATGTTTTGCTGCCATTTTGAAGATCTTGTGGTTTGCACTCCAAAATGATGATCCTTGCATGCAGGAAAAGAGGAGCCACATGAACTTCAGCAGATCAGTAATGGAAGAACAGACAAAAAAAAAATCTCTAAGTTTTAAAGCTATTATTATTAACATACCTTTCCTAATTTACTTTTTCCTTAAAAAAAGCATTTCAGTTTTCCTCAGGAATATACTACGAACTGCTGCACTTTAGCAGTGTGATAGTTGATAGAATTGAGAGGAGCATGAATTATGTCAGAACTACATTACTAATGTGTAATCTGCAGCATTGGTTAATTTGTTTTGATATTAAAATTTTAATAGGAAATGTAATTTGATTGCATTTAAAAATAAAAACTGATTTTCTGTATTATAGAAAAATATTATGAATAATAAGCAAAAAAGGGGCTAATTTAGCTAGGCAGTTCTATTAACAAAATGAATATGTTTCATACGCTCTTTGTGTACTAATTCAAGTCTTTTGATGCCAGTTTAAGTTGACTTAAGGTATAATACAGCTATGATCCTTTGCTCTGCATTTTGCAACCTTGTTAGCACCAGCATAGGGATATGGTCAAAGTTTTGCAATATAAGGTCCTTGCATGCCACTCGGAACTCAGTTATTAGCAGCTCTAGTTCCTTGTACCGCATTCCCAACACAACTAAAAAGCCTGCTATGTATTTGGAGAAGAGGATAAAAACAGCAAGCAAATGCCATCCTGCCATGGATGTTTCCTTGTGCTGTGAGCGTTTCACATCTAGTGACATTCAGTGGATTTCCCTCCCGAGACCTTGTCCAGCCTCCTCTTAAAACCCAAACTTTTAGCAGCCATACTTTATTGTACAAATTTCAATAAATGCGACATCAAGAAAAAACACATGTGCTTGTTTTGGAAAGGGCCTCTCCTAGCTCTGCAGGATGGTCCCTAATTTCCGAGCTGTACGTGATGTTTCGTGGTGAGGGATCAGTGGGGCTCCAGAGGACAGACTTTGCTTTCTCTTCCTCTGGTGATTCAGCATCTTTAGTGCATTGCTTTCCTCCTTGCAGCTATAGGACCTTGCTTACACTTATTAAAAATCTCAGGGCATTTTTAGTGAGGAGCATGAACTTAAGGAAACGAAAGAGTAAAAGCTACCTCATTGTACAGCACCTATTCAGCTTATTAAAGAGATATAGAGGAAAACTAGTTTGAATACAAACTTCCTGCTTGGGTATTATGGTGGATACCAAAAACCTCCCATGACCTCAGTCAGTGGTGAAAGGTGTTGTGAGAACCGCAGAATAGGGGCGAAAGCCTTAAGATTTCAAATTAGAAAGAAAACACATGTTTTTCTCCATGAGGACAGTTGACCACTAGCAATAATTGTCTAGAGAAGGAATTGATTTCTGTCTTACCGATGGCTTAAAAAAGCCTCAGTTCCTTGAAGAAATATTTTAATCAAGCACAAAATATTGAAATAATTCGATGTAGCTGACTGATGTCGCCAGGCTTCTCAGAGTATACTAGCTACCTATATCAGTTATCTAATAGACCCTTCAGATTTTAGAAATATCTGGATCCAGAGTCCTTGTCCAAGTAATTACATTTCCCCTGCCTCTGTGTTTCCTCCTGTTTCATTTACACTTTAGCAGCACCATATCCCGGACTGCAGATGGATCCTATTCCAGGTTGTGGGTTGCTCTTATCATTGATCCCAGCTTTCCTTGGTCTAATTGCAACCAGGAGATGCATTGGTATTTCCAGGTAAGTAAGTAACCACCGAGGTAATGTTGCTCATGGTTTGCATGATTCACCATCTTTGAAAGGGAGATGAGACAGAGAATTTATTGCTATCAATAGCTTTGAATGAAGAAAAGGAAGAACAGTGTTAGTGGGACAATCCAAAGAATGTGTATCCCGTGGAACTGCTGTATCTTTTTTCTTTTTCTTGTTGTTATCATGGTTGTTATTGGTATTGTTATTAACAACCTCTGCAGCAATTGAGTAAAGCCTCCAATGTCATTAGCAGTAGGAGAGGTGATTACTTGGGGCTAGAGCTAGGAGGAAAAAATAGTGCAAGCTAGATGGACAAGAAACCTGAAATGAATACATTCAGAGGTTTCTTGAGTGAATATTTCACCTTAACTTCTATATTCTTCCTTCTCTGCTTCCCTGCTGGTTTATCTTCCCTACTAACACGGATTTGTTCCCATATTTCTTCTCAGGTCTTAAAATGCCTACCTGACTTTAAACGTATTAGAGAGATTCCTCAATTAGATAGCCAACTATATTGCCTACAAAATGAATCCACAGATTTACCTCTGGCAGATGATCAGATTTTACTTAGAAGAGCCAGCTCATGTGGAGCAACCTAGGAGAATTAGCTCTTTACTCAAGTCTTTCTGTTAAGATCCTGCTATTAGGTGAGAGGAATCCTAGTCCTTGTCTTTACCTACCACTTGCCCTCACCTTTTTTTCTACAATGTTTAATCTCTGTCCAGTGGTAAGATGGATGTTTTCTTTTATTTTGCCACTCATGGAGCATTGCCATGCCTAAATCTCATTTCTTCCTTCCTTGCATTTTCTATCTCTTTTCTGTCTCAGCACATATCACACTCCAGTGTTCACTGCTCTTCATCTCTGGTACCCGGATGCCCTGTGGGAGTGAAGGGGCTGGGTACCTCACCTCATGCTGGAGAGAGGAGTCAGCACAGACAAACCACTGACATGAGGGAATGGGCAACTGGGTATTTTATTAAGCTGCTCGATTTCTCTGTTGTTAGTTTGAATTTCAGCACCTAAGATAGATGCTTTAAATTTTGTGAAGTGTGTGAGACTAATCGCGTCAAATCAAAAGTAGTAAATATGAGCAGATAAATTTAATGGTGAAGAAAGAATTATGTCTTTGTTTTTCTTTGTGTTGCCGGAGTAAGTGTAACCCCTGAAATAATCCTACATGGGAGAAAAGAAGGCTCAAACCCGTGAAAATTCTCCAGAGGAGTCTATAAACACTTGCTAGTACACATGGACTTTCAAGAAGCTTTAGACAAAATCCGTTACCAAAGGCCCTAAAAGAAAAGAAAAAAAAAAAGTTAAATTTTTCAGTCTTGTAAAAGGCAATTGAAGGAAAATACGATAGAGCCATCCACATTCCTGAAAGGTGGAAGGAAAAAGAATAAGAAGCAGTTGCTTCTTATGAATGTATGTATTTACCAGGCTTAAAAGAAGTATAAAGAAGAGCTATTATTGCAAGATAACGTTTTGCTAATGAGAGGAATACATCATTAAGAAGGATGCCTGGAATAAGGTTCCCTTAGTGGTATTAGCCACAGCCTGCAGCTCACAACATCTCTATTTGTGGAAGGACCAGAGAACTTCTTCCAAACTCCTCTTCTCTCACACCATTTCCTTAAGCATCTGGTAAAGATTATCGGTTATCAGACCCTTCATTTGACCATGTTGGAGCACAGAAATGCCCTGTGGATGGACAAGGACACAGATGTCCATGGGTTGGAAGAAAGCCCTAGAGGGCTTTGCTCTTAGACTCAGGGTTGGGTGAGTGGCCAAGGATGGCAGGAGTTACTGGAGCTCAGTCAAGGGCAGGTCAGCCTTACTTAGTTAAGACTTTACCAAACAAACGTTTTCTTTGTGGGATGAGGTTGAGAGGTAATGAGCAGCACGACATTCCTTAAAGATGCTTTGTGGTGACATGCTCAGTAGATGGACCTGATGGGAAGCGGGATTGCTTCCTGGAGAGACGAAGCTCCTCACCAGCCCCCATGGGGTAGTTTTTTGAATTTATTTCATCTCGCTTGGAAAAAAAAAAAAAAAGGCAGACTCTCTGAGGAGTGAGTAGCTTCCTCGCAATTCTCCTGCATTCCCTTAAATACGACTCTTGTCCTCGGGGGAAATGTGGCTCACATCGGGGAGCAAAGGGCCATGCGCTGCCCATTTCTCAGAACGACTTAGAGAGGCCCCGGGGCAGCAGTGAATTATGGAGGTTCTTCACATGCTCAGCAGCCCTGGTTGAGCAGAGGAGAGTCTGTGCTCCAATCCCTGCCCATCACAGCCCATCGCACTGTCCTGTGTCTCCTCATGGCACTGGGACGCTTTCCTTAAGAAATAACATTACCTGGGATCACCTCACACCCTTTACCCAGGCAGACCCATTCTGTGCAGTTAATCTTTTTTTTTTTCTTTTTTGCCATGTTTCATAGTAACTTCCTCTGTTTCTCCATCCATGAGTTAAAATCAGACATTTCCGCTCTAGCTTCCAGATTCTTAAGCTCTGCTTTATCTATCTGCAAACCACATTGTGTTTCTTCTCTTTCATATACCAGCCTTGCAATAAAGATTGTAGAACCAGAGCTCACAGCTTCTTTATCTCCAGCTATTTCAGCTCTGCAGCTGTAAAATCTTGATTCCCTTTAGTGAAACAGAGATCAGTCTCAAAGGAGCAAAGGCCCCTAGAAGAACAAGTGGGTGTTTTATAGTGGCACCTCCCAGCTAAAGTGGCTTTCTAAAAAGGTTCTTCTCCTTCTGATGCACCCCAAGACATAAGGTGGTACCATCTCTGCTGAGCCACCTCCTTGTCTATGCCGTCTGGATGGATGGCACAGGAAAACCAAGAGTAGCATCTGCTTTTGAGTATGTGAAGGTTGAAGGGAACCAGTGGAGGATCCTGAATATCAGAGTTCAGTTCTCTGTTCAGGCTCAGTTCCGGTACTCTTAATTTTGCAGTGATTCTCATGTTCTCTTGGGAACCTATCACACCGGAACATGAGCAAATACTGGCAGGAGAGCCAGGACTACTGCAACACTTTATTGTGGCCCAGATTTCCTCTATTTTCCTCCAATGCTGCACCTGGGCAGCAGGTAATCTGCATTTTTGGTGTCATAGCTTATTTGTTGGGCTTATAATACTGAAACTGTCATGGTAGGTACTTGCACATCAGCCACACCAAGATGACTGATAGATGCTAGCCATAGGGAAGGCACCTGGAGCAACCAAGTACAAATCCACTACTGTCTGCCTGGGTTTTATAAATGTGTCTATTAAATTGCAAAACGGGCTGAAATCATTTTGCTCAAGCCAACTGAAGGGTTCTTCTGCATGTTCCTGCTTATGCTTAACCAGGTCATTCAGGTTTGCCCATGTAGGCAGGTTTCAAAGATTAATTTGAATCTATGGATTGAGTTTAGACTAAAACTTGGATCTGAATGACAGACAACTCCAGTTCTCGTGAGTTAAATGAGAGCCTCCAGGGCTGATGAGCCCGGCACGATGATGAAGTAGGGGGGTGGAAGCTGGATGCCTGAATTATTAAGTTTGAGCTCATCGCTGCCCCTGAGTTGTTGAGCAGGACCATGCACAGCTTGATGGATTCAATTGCAAATCCAGCCTGTGTTCATATATATTTGCCTGTGTCAGCTTCAAGCTGAGATGGAGGTTCAGTAGAAGAAAAATAACTCAGGGTGAGACTGCAGCCAGGTTGCTGGGCTTCACCTGCTAAAATCAAAGGGTTTTGCTGGTTGAGGGTAATGCCAACAAGTTTAATGGGAATCTGCATAGAAAACAGAGAGACGCAGGGAGGCTAAACTGTAGCTAAAAGCAAATCTACACCAAAATGCTGCACAAAACCTTAAAGTGTGGCCTGTGCAGAAATGTCTTCCTCTCTGTATTGCAAAGACAGCTTAGTAGGATCAGGTCCACCACTTTGGTTCTTGCCATGGTCTTTGCCCAGGCACCAAAGATCCTTGTGTGTTTTCAATATGAGCAACTTCCTGCAAGAGCTCGGGGAAGCAAGAGCAGTTAGAGGTGTCTCCAGGAGAGCTCTGAGAATGGCTATGCCTGCTCTGAGAAGGAAAAACCTGTATCACGTCCTGAGGTCTTTCCAAGGCAAATATTGTGACAACGCTCTTTTTTTTTTTTAAAAAAAAAAAAAGGGCAAAACTCTTTTTTATCTCCCAAACCATGTAATATGGGCAGTGACAAATGTTTGACAGCATTCAGCCTCCCCAGAAAAGCCAAGAAAACATAAATTCACAGAGCTGGTGTCAATACAATCTTTGCTCAGAGCTTGTGGTTCCTCCACTAGCTGCCTCTCAGGTCCTTGTCCTCCTCTGGGCAGAAATGACCACCTCTCTCTTGCCTCGCATGAGGCCACGTTGCACCAGAGCCACTTGCTTCCCTTTGCCACTGCTGTGGGAATCAGTCTCCAAAATCCCCCATATTCTGCTATAATAGAGGTCAGAGTGGAGCAAAACATTCCCTCCTAGCCTTAAGAATCTATGAATAATATTTTCCCTGTGGAAAATGCAGAAAAAAAAGACAGGATAGAGCAGCAAGACCCACCGATATGGCCGGGATATGGACTCGGGCTTGGGGCAGGTGGGATAAAAGTCCCGTGCCAGGAAGGAAGGGTGAGGAGCATCCTCAAGTCAGTCTGCACATCCAGCCTAAGCCCAACGGAGCCACACGGGTAAAGCCTCAGCTGCTGGCGTTGGCTTCTCGTGCTCTTGTTAGCTGATTTAGTATTCAGAATCGAGAATTTATTGAGGATTCTTCCTTTGTCACATCATCTATCAGAGACAGACACCACCGAGATGAAAGGGGAGGGGAGGGGAAAAATTAAAAACCTGTTTATTGCTCAACTTGCTCTAGGCATGTTTTAGTTTATTGTTCAGCTCGGTTCATTTCAGTGTTTCAATTTGAACGGTTCACTTAGTTGCTGTGGCTAAAAAAAAATAAATTAGGAGAACCATAAGAAAACCTATTTAAAAAAAAAAAAAGAGAGAGAGAGAAGCAGCAAAAGAGCAAAAGTTGAGATTTGCGGGCCCTCGCTGCACCTTGCAATGTCAGAGGTGTCAATGGATAATTTAAGGGCACAAACCTGCTCATGTCCCTGGGAGGGAGCATCCCGTGTGTGTATCCCACGGGGACCTGCATTGCAGATGCCCATAGTCAGATTCCTAATTCTGGATCTGCCGATCTGCTAGACCTACACACAGACATCCCTGCCTCCAGCTTGAGTTTTCCAAAGCAAACAGGCTCCAGCTTCTCCGTGCAGCTGCTTTTCGTGTTTGAAGCAACCTTCTCCAGCAGCCAGTGCACTAATCTCTATGGGAGATAAGTCAATTACAGCAAATTGAGCTATTTCATTTCTGGCTGCAAATGGCTTTCAGTTACACAAGTAGATGCATTAATCTAATAACTAATGATCATATATTTTACTAATCATACAATGCTGCGTGAGGTATTATATCTAATTATATTTAAGATTAAGATGTCTTTATATGTGTGTTTTTGCGTGTTGCTGGGCTAGCGCAGATGGATGAAAACACAGCAAAAGGAAGAGGGAATATTCCCCTGCCTTAAAAAATAAATAAAGGAAAAAGCAAACAGGGGGTCCTTTTGAAAGATGCAGTTCAGGGAAGATTGCCTGGGGTTGCCTCTTGAATGGAATAAAAAGGAATACAACACCACACTATATGACACAGTGCAACACTGTTGGGCTCTTTTGGATGCAAAAGTGGAATCCAAAGATTCGGTGCCAATGGCTTCAGCACAAAAAATTTAATGGGAAGCCTCCTCTGAAAACAACTCCTGTTCCTTCTTTTTCCTGATCTCCATAGTCCGGTGCTGGCCTCTTCACAGAGCTTATGAACAGACTCTTGCAAAGTGGCTCCTGCAGGGAAAGCCCAGCCCAGCAAACATAGCCCAGTAGCCATGGGTCCTTCCAAGGGACAGAGGACCTTTTGGTGGACCCAGTTTTGTAGTGGAAATCTTGAGCTGCCACCTTGCACGTGTTTGCATCCATGGGTTGCATTAGTGAGACTTTGCACTGAAATGAGTGCATTCAGGTAACATTTTTGGGGGCTGAAAAGGCTCAGGGAAAAGCTTGCCTGTATTTGCAGCTCTGCAGTGACATGAGGGCCACTTTCCTGGACCACTGGCCAATGCCACCTTTCATTTTCTCACAGCATCAAAGGCAGCAGCTGAGACTGCATGAGGTTTAGCAAAGAGCAGAGTTTGTACAGTCTCCAGGTAAGGAAAAGCAGCGATCTGGAGCTAAACAGGCTTCACACACATACCCAGAGCTTGCCTAGGCTGTCAGTCAATATGATAACATGTCCTAAATGCAGTTATGCAATCCCTGGTTATCCTCTTTGGTAAATATTTTTATTCATGGGGGTATTTTTTGCATCAGTCCAACAGTGATCCATCATACGTGAAGGTCTCGTGGCAGCTGCTGTTAAAATCAATAAGTGTTAGGATGCCAGAAAATAGAGCTCATTTTTCTCATCTTTGACATAGTAACTAAAGATCATAATAAGACATAATTATAATGATGCACGGCAATGATTAGAGACACTGTTAAAGAAAGGAAAGAAATCAAGCAAGCAAGGAAAGAAAAGGTGCTAAAATAACTTAAAGGGATCTTCCTTTTTCCCAGGAGGAAAAGTGGAGTTAATTGCTAGGAAGGCATCTGCAGAAATCCCAATTAATATACTTTTCCTTCCCCTATTTCCAGGACCGTATCTTTGGGGCTGTAACTTATTCTGCAGCACATATGGACAGAAAACAACATGCAGGAGGAAATCTTCCTTATTTTCAGCACAGAGATCTCCGCGCACGTGTATTGTGTGCACAGGGAAAATCACACATAAATGAGGAATGAGTGGAGAGACAGAGGATTTGGAAGGACACTGAATACTTGTCTATTAAAGCTTAAGTGGCTGCCAACCACTAGAAGTGAGTCGTCGCGTTGGATATGATGCAAGGTAACAGAACAGAGCGTCGCACACCGTACTCATATAAACTCCCCCAAAACTGCCTCAGTGGACAAGCCCAGCATTATATGCATGCGTCTCTCCTACAAGTAAGTATATGCATGCACTCACGCATCCTCATGGAATTGCCTGTGCTTTTCCCTATGAGCCAAGTGGCTGCGGCAACCCTGTCCCGGGCTGCCACGCGTTGGGATGACATGGGGAGACGGATCCTCGCTGCACCGGCGCCTTGGGCTGCTGCTCCTTGTGCGCGCCGGTATTTCAGCACCACTAATCACGCCGTGGCTCTGACATGCCTCCCAATATTTAACTTTCCTGGGACCTCCGGTAGTTTATTAGAATTTGCCGGCTACAGGTACTGGTGTTGGGGGCGTTCAATTACTTGGCCGCTTTCGCTGTGCGAGAATTCCCTGCCCCAGGCGAAGCGGGGACTGGAGCGAGAGGAATAATCATCTGTGGGTGATATTTCAGCAGCTCGCGCGGGGAAGCAGAAGACGATCTGTGACAAACAAAATGGATAGTATCAAAAATCAATTCCCTTCCCACTATAGGAACGAGCGGAAGAAAGAAAAAAGCAATTCAACAACCCTTTAGAGGTGGCAGGGGGTGGTCGGGGGGGGACTCAAAGGAAAAGAGAAACCTGCTTAAAAGAAATATTCACTTCGCTGGGGTATAAAGAAATGTGCTGTCTGCAAAATTTTTATTTTTGAGCTGGATCCAGCTGTGTCTTTGACTATTCCCAGCATCAGTTTTGCCCTGAGAAAATTCAGAGGTGCAAGAACTTTGGTCCCAACCCACTTTGCTGGCCTTGGCAGGAGATCCTTGTACCTGTGTGTGTCTGGGCGCGTGTCGGCACGGATGTGGCGACCAAGTGCACGTGTTTGCACACACGCATGTGTTTCTTTTCTCATAGAACCATAAAGTCCAGGTAGGCAAGTGCCTGAGGACTATTTAAACTTTTTCAGGTCTTCCTATAATGCCAAGAAGGCTTGATCTCAAGTTGTGGTCAAAGGAACACAGCAACATGTCTCACACCGATCAAAGGCATCCGTGCTACTCCTTTGCTTTGTCTATATATAAAACTGATTGATTTGTGATGGATTTTGCCTGCAATAAGAGTGAGAGTCCTGAAATTACACCAGCTTTTGGAGGACTGAGCGTTATCCTGCATTTCCTTTCCATCATATTTTGAAATGGTGCTTTCATGTAGGAGCAGAATATCCACTGAGAGGAAAGGCATGGGAAGAAGGGGGACAGAGGAGAGAGAACAGAGAAGAATAAGAGCAGAGAGAGGCTTCATTTTTGGCTTGACATGCTCTCCTTCCACCTGAGTCTGAAACCCTGGAAGATAATAAAGCCCAAACCCCAGAAACCCCAAATCCTACATGAATCCGATATTTATAGGAGTTTTTACCCTGCAGAATAAGTTTGAGGGACACGAAACAGGGTGTTAATTAGGGACCTCATTATTGCTACACTCTACCTGGAAAGCATCTAGACATGTAAAAAAAAATCACATCACGTCCATGTGTAACAAAAGGATATAGGGCTGAAGGGATTGGAGTAATGGCATGTGGTGTCCACCAGGTCCCCTCAGAATGCTGGCACCAAGCGATTGACCTGGTCATCAATCTGCCTAGGGCCTTTCCAGCCCTCTCCTCCTAAAAAGGCATCTGCTTCAGAAATCCACAGCTCCAATAATTAGAAACCTTCTTCTAATTTCCAGCTGAAATTTACTCATGGCTAGTTTATACCCATTTGCACTTCAATAGCAGGCTCCCAGAGGGAGAGAGGGATTGCAAAGCGGGAGATGGAGGTGATGGGTCTGACCCAGGATGGGACCTTGATCTTGCCCACCCTCCTTGCAAATAATGCACATTTGCAGGCAGTGATCCCAGTTGAAGTGTTAGCAGGAGTGGGCCTGCAGTCCACAAAGTTCAGACTCTGTAGTGTTTCTTCAGGTGAAATGTTTGCTGCTCCCAAAATGGCTTTTTTTTTTTTTTCACTTTGACCTAAGAAATTGTCCCTTCCTTTCCCTTCCTGTCCCTCACAGTCTTTTATTTTTGGTGAAACTGAAGGACAGAAAAAAAAAATAGTTCATTTTTTCCTTCATTTCATTTTTTAGTTATAATTTTATATTCTCTTCCAGTTTTCCAATGAGAAAAGAAAGGGAGGGAGCATCAGAGGAGAAATTCTGACAAAGGCACTTCAGCCCTTTGTGGAAAGGGCTAAAGGGCTGCAGGAATGAGTCTGGATTTCAAAATGCGAATCTTAGATATTCCCACTGGATGCCAGGCGGATCTCTGGAGGAAAGCCACTGCAGAGAACACCTCAGGGATCATGCTGCACTATGTGAAGAGTTGGGAAATTGTGGTCCTTCTTGAGAGCTACCAAGGGGTCAGGACATGCAGAGGGTCCATCCGAGGTCTACAGCCCTGCAGGACCTGCTGCAATGACCCACTGTGAAAATAGCTCATCTCTCTTCAAAAAACCTGTAGCGGCACCAAAATTCCAATTGATTTTCTATTTTAAAGACTTTTCACATGCCAAATTGCTGTTAATTCCCAAATTCCACCTATGATCGGAAAATAATTAGAACTTTTCCAGGAGATTAAGAGCACTGGTGCCTGGTTGCATGGTGGTCGCAGCTTCCTCTAGGCCATGCCAGCGCTTGCCCCATGCGAGTGGGGAAGGCCGTGCTGGAAGGGCTGGGGTGGATGCGACACGTGATCATGCAAATGGTTAGACCTTCATCCACCCTCCCAAAAAGGTCCTTTCTCTGATGACAACCTTTCGCAGAACGGAAGAGCAGTAGGTACCTCCCACTGGGACCATCCTAACTATTCAATCAATTCTCCTCAATTACTAACAAATCTAAATGTGATTTATCTGCCCAGGAATCATTCCAATATCAGGCAAGGATCTATCAATAAAACCCCCCAAGGCAATCTTTTTTTTTTCAGACCTGTCAATAGAAGCTCTGAAGCACAAAGAGAGGGAGCCGGCAATTGAGATATTTTACCTTCTTTTTTTCTCCCTCTTTTTCTTTTTCTTTTTTTTTTTTTTTTTAGCACTTAATTAAGTCGACAAGAAGCTGTCAAGGATAATTTTCAAAGAACACGGCCTCAGCATCTGACATTTGATAATATTACACTCCATGTTGATTGAAATTGATTTTTCGTCCTCCTTTTTTTGTTGTTGTTGGTGGAAAGCTGAAAAAAAAAAGTGAGCAGGGGGGTGGGGTGCGTTTGACAACTTTGTTGCCCATAGATCCAAGGACAGCAAGGCCAGTTTGTTAAGGTCAGCCATGACAAACAGTATGATGGGTTTTTAAAACCAGCTGAGTTTAACAATAGTAGGGTCCGGGTATGTTATTTCAGTGTCAGTAAAGCAGGCAGCTCAGCAGTTAGTGATACCTCTGCAAGATTGGAGGCCCTGGGATTAGCAGCGATAGCGAATTTGTAGGGCTGGATTCTGATCTTGGTTAATCCCTCTGCAAATCCAGAGAGGCTCCATTGAATAGCCTGTGCTCCAGAAAAGTCCAGATATGGTTGTTCTCTGCACTCATTGCAGCTGCCAACCAGGCCGTTGCTTTTGAGTTATTTATACTTGCCTATTTTTTTACTCCTGTAGGAGCTGGGCACATCTATGTGAAAGGTGTGATGGCAAATCCCTTTAGACAATCATCTGCTTAAGTGCCTAGGCTGCTTTGCAACTCTATACATGTAAGAGGTACCATTTTCAGGCCTTTTAAGGGAAAAAAAAAAAAGGTGCAACTGATGAATGTAGGGAAGAATCCAGCCTCTTCTGTTGCTCAGGCAGAGTTGGCAAAAAACATGTTTCAAGCATGCCTTGCTATTTGGGTGTCAGAGCAGAGAGCCTGCAACCAGTATTTGCCAAGCGCTACTCAGCACTCCACATGGCGAGCAGAGCAATGCCGACCTAACGCAAGGTGATTTGAACAATGATATTTTATTAAAGTTTGGTACTGAGAGGCTCTCACAGTTGAGCCATTATGGCATTTCAAGAATAATTTATCAGGTATTGCAATCCGAGATTCTGTCTCAGCTATAGAACAAGACCTGGGAATTCAGCACTTGCCAGACACCAGGGAAGGTGGAGATGTTCTCGTGGCTCTGGGCAGAGCAGCAATAGCCTTGCTGGAGCAGATGGGATCTGGATGGGATTTGTTGGGGACGAAGGATGGGGCCCAGGGTGTGAAACCTGAATGTCACACTCCTGCATGTGACAATCCCACTTTGGCTTCTGCTCATGCCCACCTATAGGACAACTCATATTGTCTGTTCAAGCATCCCATCAGGACGGCTCGATCGCAAAGGGAACGGCTTGGAAAAATGCTCCTGGAAGAGATGCTCTAGGATGAGCTCAGACCCTGTCCTTCTTTCACTTCGTGAAGAGAAAGCCAGAAATGCATCCAAGCAGCATTCAGAAGACCCAGTTCTAGGAGTGGTGAAAGAGCCACTTTGGTTAGAGACCAGATCTAAAGTGACACTTCTAACTTAAATGGACAGACTGCCCTTCAGAAGAGCAGGGGTGTGTGATTCAGACACTCGGTGGCTTTTGTAGATCAGCAAGCAAGCCAAGGGATTAAAGGAATGGCCCAGGGTCTCACAGGAATCTGTAGCAGAGGGCACTAATGGGTGCCAATTCGCCCCAAGGCACCTTCTGCACAGGGGTGTGCAACAGGAAGGGTTAAGGTGGGCTCGATTGAACACAGCCATAATTATCCTAGGTAAAAAGAATTAACTTGCTAGGAATTGGGAGCAAGGCAGCAGCCGATTTGGGCGAGATGAGCTAAATCCGTCCGTCCCATGCCGATCCCCCTGCGGATCTCCTGCACATGATGCACCGGAATTAACTGAATGTATCTTACAGTAGGTACATTTCACCCCCCGGGGAAGCTATTGAACCTTGGTTTCTGCCTTAGAAATGCCACTTCTGCAGCCTGAGCTGAGGGGAGCGGGACTGAAATGCGGCTTGGTGTCAGTGCCGGGGCTGCAAAGCTCTCATCACCATTAAAGCAGATCCTGGTCTCATTTCAGGCAGATGATGCCTAGGTTTTATGACTTTTGGGACCTCATGGCTGTGAAATTAAATAGTGCCGGGGTTCATTGCTCTGCACTGCAATGGGACTGTCCTGAATGTGCTTTTTGGCTGGGGGCAACTAGGCCTCTCCCAGCCACTTCATGGGGATGCTCTGGTAGTTAGGCTGCACCAGGGAGCATCCCTGGCTGCCTGCATGGCCCAGGATGGCTGAATTTACTAGCAAGCATGCAGCATTTATGACCTATTTTCCCAGTCTAAGAAAGAATTTGGGACCTCAGCTGGTCCCCACGAACAGTACCAAGGTGAACTGTGGGACATGGAAAAGCTCATCTGCACCAACAGCCCTAGCAGATAAAAAGCTCCAGGGCAGAATCCAAAGAGGAACACAGCCAGCCTGGTGCTCTTCACGTTGCAGAGCTGTTTGACCATGGCTATGTTTTTTTTGTATAGGGTAAAAGGGTAAATAAATCACTGCAGTTGCAAATTGCCACTGGCCAGGAATAAGTTTGTAGGATTTCCTGGGGCTTGTCCAATGCCTGGTGACTATTCAGCAGCATAACAGCATATAGTGAGAACTTGCTCAGGCTTCCAGCTTGGTAGAGATGTTTTTCTTCCTTATGTTTGCAAAACAGGTGTGGGGAGACCAGTACTTCTATTACAAGCATTTACTTTACACTATTAAGTCCTCATCTCCTGCAGCCTGCTGATAATGGAAAATCCTCACTTTCTGCTTGGATTTTCTTCCTTAGGAAACAGCTGTGTGCAGGCATTCTTTTGAGCTTGCTAATCTAAGGAAAATGAAGATTCGGCCACTTTACCCTGCCACCACCTATTTCTATAGGGTAAGGGCCACTCTGTGGTTTTAGGGCAAGCTTCTCCATGCCATTAAACTTCTATCCCTCTCCACATAATCTTCCCTGACAGAGCATCTTGAATGCAGAGGGATGGCTCACATGAACCACATTGTGTCCTCGAGCTTGGCCTTGGAGATATCCCCAGAAGGTGGTGGACTTGTTAATGCTGGTGGCACTGGAGCGACCAGTGACACCTCCATGCCATGCCACTGGCTGACTGTGTCCCGGAATTCCGATTTCAGAGCAGCAAAGAGGGATTTCCTCAAGAGACTGGGGCTAGGACTCAGCTTACCTGGGCCCCATGAGCTCTTGGGATGATAGAGGCTCCCACATGGAGATATGCTGGGGAAGGAGAGCAAGGAGAGCTGGTCCATGACTGGGCTGGACTATGCTGCCCCTGGTATATGGCTCTTGATGTTGCTTCCTTTGCCTCTAGCCAGGCACGGAACAGCGTAGTTTCGCTTTTGCACAAAAATGGGTAGGATAATCACTTCCTACCTTGCAGGGGTGACACGAGGCTTAATTCATTATTTATTTAATTAATTAATTGTTTTGGAAGTAATTAAGTTTCTTATTTCGTGAAGAGCATCATTTTTTCCCTTTTTTTTTCTCTCTTTTTTTTTTTTTTGCCTTTTTCCTCTGGAAAGCACCGAGATACATGATGTTGATGAATGCTCTCCAGGGTGAGGGCAGACCTGGAATCTCATCGTTCTTGTGCTACAATCTCCACAGTCACCCTCCTGCTTCCCTGATCTCCGTGATGCACTGGGATGAAGGCACAGTTCTGCCAATGGACAGAGCGGGAGGGGACAGTGACAAGTAAGTCAGAAAGAAATTGCCAGTCCCCCGTCATCTTCCATTAATTCAGCCAAGTGGCCTTTCAGAATTGCGATTAAGGCTATTGAGAAAGTCTGTTCCTGGAGAAGCTTATTGTAGGAGCACTTAAAACATATATTTTGAGCCTAATTTGGTAACAGATCACACATATTGCAACTGCCCTTAATTAACTGTTGATGCAGAGTTCCTTTCAAATCCTTTTGTTTGTCATCATTTTCAGAAATGTTGCAGGAAACAAGCAGTGACGGATGAGGAATAGAGCACTAACTGCTGGCAGCAGACGTCTGACAAAGTGATAAGTACGGCTAATTCCCCTGGGCATTATTTGTACACAGTGCATAGATATAGGTGAATTATTGCTGTTCCTGATTGTCTAGTGATTTTTTTTTCCCTTCTCTTATGATCTTTCTTTTTGTACCTGGTATTTTTGACATCTGAGAAATTCATATTGGCAAGTTGATCTATATTGTCTAATATAACGTGGAGCGCAATCAATCACAAATCCTGCCTAGCTTTCTTGCGTAACTTCAGTTACAGCGAGATAGCAGAGGTCTATCCCAAGGTAATAAAGATTGCATGACTAATTTCCACTAAAAACTTGGCACATTAGACCAGATCCATTTTTTAAAAAATGAGTACTTGGCAATTTGCTTACCACTCAGCCTTTACTCAGCGTGGCAAGACCAGACTAGCCTAGAGTCCCAGGAAGGTTATGACACTTCTTTCCCCATAGGATGAGTGTCTATGTAGAGTAGGCTAAACTTTGATAAAAATTCACCTGCAAACTGTTCCAAATCTGAAGCTAAGCCAACAATGACTGTACAGATTTATTATCTGGTATCCATAAAATCAACAGTGTGGGGAGACAAGGCTCCTTGATATCAAACTCTACATTTCATAGCAATGGTCCTATTTCCTGTTTTCTTGAAAACATCTTGATTCCTTGGCCAAGAAAGCACCACGGTGTGAAGGTATCATGCTCTGAACCTCTTCACAGAGACAGCTGCAATTAGTGGTTGAGAAAGTGATGCAAGAACATCATGATGTCATGATACAACCCTCATTTTTTTTTTCTTTTTCGGAAGAGAGGCAAGGAAGGCTGTGTCAAAGCCAGAGCAGAACTGAGCCTTACTATCAAAATGTTTATAAAGGAGTTCTTAAAGTCAAAATAAGGGAAAGCTGACAACAGTGGAAAATCACATAGCTCAGAATGCTGCATGCTTTTTGGGGAAAACCTTACGGAAGCACTTTTCAAGTGGACAATGGGGCAGAAGCTAGCAAAACTCCAGAATACAGAGGTTAGATCATCAGAGTACAGGGCAGTGTGGATGTTCAAGTTGGGGCAGCCTATTTTGGTACATGTCTCTTTGTCAGCAACAAGATTCTTAAATCCAACAGCATCTTGGAAAACTTCACAGAGGTGGTGGGCTCTGAAGTGCACAATGAAAGTGGCTCATGCCTTCCTGAGCTGTTATTCCAGCCTACCTATACACTCAGACAGAAGTCCCACGTACATGGTCCTTTCTCAGGGTTATTCAAAAGGATGAGTACACTTAGGTCACCTGTGCCTCTTAGGAAACCTCAACCCTGTTCACTCCCGTGCGAATAAAGTGAAATCCTGACTTGCAACTGGCTAAAATACAGCCCAGACTGACATGCTGCTCATGTTATGGGTGCATTTAAGTCTCAGCACTTGCCCGGGGTGCTGGAAAATGCTCCTGCACTACCTTAAAACACCAGCTTTAGAGGTCCCCACTCATCAAACTCTTGTCAGGCAACAACAAGGGGAACAAGGAGGGCTTAATTGATCAGCTTCTAAAGTAGCCTTGAGAACTTGATTCAGATATTGACTTCCAACGAGCTAGTTTAACTCTGGCTTCCAGAGCCAGCGACGGCTGAACATCAAAACTATTAACCCTTGGCCTTACCAGTTGGTGAGACATCACAGCAGCAGTAATTAGGAAGTCAATCGGAATCACATGTCTCACTTACACTGGCATGTCAATCAATAGTGCCAGTGACAGATTCATTAGCCCAGGCCTTGCAGCACAAGCTAGTAACAACCTCATAAAATACGCTTTTGAAGCAGGGCAAAGAAAAATCTGCTGGAAGGACTTGACTAGATGACAATATGTATTGATTAGGGCTCCAGCAATTTATGAAGTGCTACTTGCTCTGCAACCTTTCTGGCTTAGTGCTAAATTTTCCCAAGTAGTTGCTAAATAAAACAAAATATTACACTTTTTAAAGCCATCTTCTGACAGGGCATTTTTTCACATTAGTTACAACTAACAAATAATCTAGCAAGGTAAAACTTCAGTAGTTACTTAATAGTGAGAGGTGCCTTTTGTTTCCCTGGCCACCAGACTTTGAAAGATGACAACCATCTGGATGATGAAAAAAGTGGCATGAAACATGATTAGGAAACTCTGCTACCTTCAGGAGACAGATTTTATTTTAATATTCATTTCTGTAGCATATTTTAATGGTCATTCTTTTTACCAGACCACACAGAAAATGGATACTCCAGTATTTAAAGCTAAATTAAAAACTCAGTTTATAGACTACAATTCGATCTTTTCCCCCTTGTTAAAAAAAGGTCTTTTAAAAGAACAAAACTGTCCTTGGGGACTTGCAGAGATGGTCTTTGTGGTGTGATTCTTTTAATTGTTCCCTTTTGCCTTACTTTACTTTTAGCCCATTCTTGTCAGGATTTCACTCGATGTTCATAAGGATTCCCTGCTCTTTGTGTGTATTCAGTTTCTGATGGCCAGATTTATTTCCACTTGTTCCATGCAGCGAGGGGACACTGTGCTCCAGGGTAAAGTGTCAATGGCTGGACCCTGCAGTGCCAGGGTCGTCGGAGGGATATTAAGTCGTGACTCCTTGCCTTGACCCTCTATCCAAGACAAATATCAGTGCTGAGGCCTCTTCATCTCCCTGGCCAAATATGCCAAAGTGCGGCCATGAGGCAGGTGGGGCAATTTCATGGGCCTTACATAAATAAAGGAGTGCTCAGAGAATCTCTCAATGCAGATGAATTGACCAGGTTTGTTATTAAAAATATAGCTTTTAAAAACATTCCTTGCTACTGCTGCAGGAGGACTCAGATGCCTTCTTGTAACCCAAGATTCATGAGAGTGGCTTTTGTCAGCCAGATGTATACACAGGATCAACTTGTCTTTGGTCTAACATCATTGAAACTAGCTATAAGAGAAGGGGCTCAGAGAGGTGTAGGAAAGCACTGAAGTAGCTGTGATCTTCCCCTCTGCTCATGAACACGTCAGTTTCTTCTCCATTTTCCAGGAAATACTTCACTGTCATTGGAACAAGTCTATCGAGCAACACTGATAATGAAGGACTTTGCTCAAGAAAGCACTTAAGCATCTTCTTCTCACTTAGTCAGGTGTAAAGGGCATGGCATAAATGCTCTCTAGATGTAGATGCTTGCTAGATTCTCCATTTTTTTCCCAAACATTTGCAGTAAGATCATGTCCCAGCTTCTTATTTTCACAGCATGTAAGTAAAAATACCAAAGCAGTCACTGTTAGGTAAAAATAGTTCATTTTGGAAGAACCTGACTGAGGGTTTGATTATTTACTAATAACAAGAGAGTTTTCTGGCTAATTAATTTGGGAGTGTTATTAATGTTAATAGTACATCTGGGCCAATAATTTACAATGATTAACTCCCGCACCAAATTCAGATCTTTTCTGTTTTTGAATGGTCTGACAACAGACTGCAGTTTTCTCAAATGAATGCATTACGCTAAATTATTCACCATATAACTTTTGCAAATACCTTTAAGTTTGGGTCTGATTCACAAACCAGAACCAGATGTGGACCATTACTGCGGCCCAGTAATGTGCTGTGGCCACATCACATGTGAAAATTGAGCTGGGGAATGGGACAGCTGATCACAAAAAATTATTTTGGCTTTCCAAAGTGGGGGACATGATGCTTTGAACTCAATTTTGTAGACAAAAGTCTCTGAGTGCTGCTTTTAACAGCCTTCTCTCAAATTTCCTCTGACATCCCTACCAGTAAACTACCCAGTCAACCAAACACTCCTGGTAGTAAATTAAAATTCGTTAGAATAACCAAAAGAATGGGCCATAAACAGGGTCTAAGCAGAAATAACTGAATTTTAAATTCTGAATAGACATGGACGTTTTTCCAACACTGTTCATTCTATTCCAATTCATTCTTAGAAACTGCTACCCTCTTTCCTAAAATAACCGCAGGTGGTTCCATAAAATTCAGTGGAAAGGGAAGGGTGATCTGGGTATAAATTGTTCAAGTGCCAGGAATCCTTTCAGTATTTCCAACATGGAAAACTTTGGAAGAAGCAGGTTGGGTATATGGTCTATGTACAAAAGGTCACTCTGCGTATGGTTTCCTGTACAATAGTGGCATGTTTTATATAGTTAA
>NW_010580868.1:18733-33426 GCF_000705375.1 Tinamus guttatus | reverse complement strand
ACTGAGTTACCTCAAGCAAATGTCTTCAGTTTAGATCTCCAGGAAGGATCTTTGTGGCACTAAGGTATCTCTTCTCAGCCCATCGATGCATTTATACTTACAGACACCTGTCAGACTAGAAAGTACTTAGAAAGTTAGAGGCCCACTTCCAGATGGGTGTTCCTCTAGCTAGGTCCCTTGAGAAGGGCTGTCCTGGTCTCGGAGTTTGTTTTACACATAGCTGTTCGTACGGGCTCTTCTTTCAGCAGCAGTTTGGGGTATCTCCAGAGACAGTCGGCAGAAGCACCAAATGCAACCACAAAACTACACTCACCCAAGGAGAGGAACCAGTTCTCTCACCCAAACCAAAATTATTCCATATCCCTGCTTCTAGATTTTTACTGTTAAATAGTCAAGATTAATCAGAAATAGAAAAAAAAAAAGTGTAACATGCAAAAAGTCATGCAAGTTCATGGTCTAGAGAGCTCTCTGGAGATGCTTTTTAGCTCTGTGAGAAGGCAGGTCCCTCCTCAGGGCTTCCAGCCTCTACTTTCAGAGCAGTAAATAAACATTTCGCTTGCCCACATTGTCTGCCGGTCAGGTTTTAAAACAAAGTATCTGTAAGAGTATATCCTGAGGAATCCAGTGCTCTCATTGGGTCACAAGCTTTAAGCACCTTGAGAGAATTCCCAGTGAACTGGAATCCAAGGGGAATGAGGAATCATGCAACCCAGGCTCAAGATCCTCATAAGAAGATAGGTGTTGACCTGCTCCAATTTATATATATATAAAAAAGCAGTCTGTTATGAGATTGGTTACTTAGGTAGCAGCTAAATGGCATTGTTTTGGAACTGCTATTGAACCCAGGTCTTTGTTGCAACTTCTACATCTCTAAATCATGAACAATGGACAATTCTAGATCAAGGCTCATGAGAGACTTGGCAACATCTTCAGCTGTTAGGGAAGAGGATGCTACTTTACTCTGAATGCACCCCTGCCTTCACATCTTCCTGGTGACCTTGGCTATGCCATGAAACTAAGAGATAATCCCTGTTGGAAGGGAGTGGGGGCTTTGTAAGAAAGCAACGTTTTATTTAAAGAGTTGAGTTTTTTTTTGGTATGCAGTAATAGAATTATCAGTGCTGCAACGCTAGTAGACTTGGGTTTTTTATGCGTAACATGCTCTCAGTTTTGTAAAAGGAGGAGCCAAAAGACAGGAAACATATAGTCGAGGCTGGATACATTCCATAGATCAGATGGTTCCCTCTTCACATCAAGCTCAAGTTCCTAGTTCCTATTCTGGTTTGCACTTTAACTACTGACATGGTAAAACTTTATTTTCTCTGCAGAAAGTTGCAGCGTTCCTGTTTAGCAGAATACTTTTCATTACACCTACAGGTTATCACCCATTAGTGCTTTGACTTGTTTAAGCATGAGGCCATGATAAAAAGGTCACAGCTTGTACATGAAGGAAAAGGAAAACATGCAGGTGTTACTGCAGTTTTTCTAAAGTTGAATCCTGGAAAAATTAATGTAAACTGTGCATAGTTGTAATGTGAAAGAGGACATTTGTTTCTTCAGAAGGAATTATTATGGTGCAAGAATTGTCATGGCAGATAAGCAGAACAGATTTGCCCAGGGTGTAAATAACTTTGTTTTTTCTGTAAAACTTAAAGTGAATAAGTAACTTTTTGAAAGACAAAACCACTTCATCTCTGCACCTTCCATATGATGTACATACCTGTCCCTTTAAAAGAAAAGGCAGATTTTTAATTCTACCTTTTGACCTCAGTGGTTTTGTTTGGTTTACTGATCAGCAGAAGTTTCAAATGTCAAACCAAAAAGTATTGCTCATGGAAAAAAAAATCTGTTGGCAAAGGTAACTCTTCTACGGAGGTTACATTCTAGAGCTCGAAGCGTGGGAAAATAGATAGCTTCCCCCCCCCCATTTCCTAAGAGATTAGTCATATAAACATTTTTTAATTAAAGAAAACAGTACATGTGACTTTGCCTATTGCAAAGCATTCGCTCGACTGTCCATTACGCAGTTTTGCTAGATAGAATGCCTGCCCTTCACAAATTCTGTGCTGACTGAGGCATGAGTGAAGCCTCTCCCCGTGACTGCAGCCATCCTGGCAGAAATTCCTCTTGAGCTCAAACCATGGGAGGTCTGTGCTCTTGGAGACACAGCATCCAAATAAGAGTCCATGCTGTTGGGCTGCGGGTGATCTGTATGCAGCAATTCGATGGTCACATTAACGACCTATGCTCAGAAAGCCTCATACAAAACACATGGAGGAGGAGAGCTCTGCTAAGGGCAGACATAAAGATATCCTTTTACATTAAATTAGGCTTAACTTATCAACCCGGATCATTTTAGGACTGAGATTCCAGATCCAGGCTTTTTTTCCAATTTAATGGTGAGTGTATCAGAACATGAAACCAAGGGGTCTCCTGGGTTTTAATGTGTAACATAAATATACCCGCTGGCACAATGAGTCCTTTTGCTGCTTGCAAGAACTTAGCAAAAAAAAAAAAAAAAAAAAACTCAGGTCTTATTGACTACTTTCTAGGATAATAACACTTATCTACACTTTTGCCTGTATTTTTTCTCTGTACTTAATTTGTGAGTTGTCAGTGGCAGGACTGGTTTTTTGTTTTTACAGAAAATTTGCCACAAATCTTTTTAAATTTTCAATGTGAGAACTAAAGAAATTATGATAATTCAATAGAGATGTCAGTAGAGAAAAAGATTTGCATTTATAACATGGAGGGCTTATAATATACAAGCAAACAAGTTTTCGAAAGAATGAACAAAACAAGTTTTTCTACCAACAATTTTTCCATGGATTTTAACACTCAGAAGGTTGGAAGTATGTAGTCCTTTCATGATTTGCAAGTGGGTCCATCATCAAAAAAAAAATCACGCTGAAGAACACTAATGCATACATTATTCATTTTGCCTGAGCTTGTCTGAAATGTCTGAGTGAAGAGGAACTCTAACAGGTACTGTTTCATTTCAACGCTTACAGAACCTTTGCAGGAGGCCAGACACAACTCCTGAAGGCTTCAATATGAGTCTAACAGAAATAGCGTGCTGTAACATGAATAAAGCGATTTATCTACTACATTTCTGTTAAGTCATCTAGCCACGCGTACGCTTACATTGCAATTGGTTGCATACTACTGTCCACGCGTCTTCTATCATACTAGGTTGGCTGTAGATATCGGGGCACATATTTACTTGATTGGCCCGCACACAGTCCTCTATCCTGCACTGATAAGCTTGTTTACAGGTTCTTCCTCTCCTACTTCTGTGTTCTTGCAGCTGGTGACTTTCCCACGATCTTTTCGCCTTGGTCTTAGTCCAGCTCATCGTATCTGTCTTCTATCGGGAAGCCTCCGTTACTTAGATATCCTCCCACAAGCCTGCAACCCAACTGCAGTAAAATTTATAGCATTGGGCTCTTATATGATTAATATTTTACTGCCCTAAGGATCTGCTCCTCTTATGGTGCCATTACATAGGTTTCTGCTGGACATTAATCTTTGTGAATTCACATATCATGAATTTAAAGCTAAAAATGTTTCCTTAAAATGTCTCTTTAATACTATATATCAGGTAGTGGGAGACACTCTATTCAATTTAAGGGATCTTTTAAAGGCTACAGTTCTAGCTGAGAAAGCAAACTAAAATTAATTTGTTCATATCTGCTTTTCTGAAATTTAGAGCTAGATAAGCCCCCACCTGCAGGGACCCTAGGAAACTTAGGTAACGTATAAAAATACTTGTGAAGTCTCCCTCAGTACACTATCAGGCATAGCAAAGGAGAGGTGGGAACACCATAGCACACCAACTTTAACATCTTCTCTTTGCTATTGGCTCCACAAAACCCCAAAAAAGAAAAAAAAAAAAACACCAAACCAAAAACCACACCCACTACTTGCAAGAGCCCTTCTGCTCACAGAGGACAGAAGGCAAATGGGGAAACAAGATGTGAAGCCATAATATACATCATTGTCTATCCACAGTAGCCCTCTGCCCGCCTCCTCAAATACATAACAGAAAATCTATGGAATATGAGTAGAGTCATAAAAGAAAACAGTGAACTTTGAATATGACTTCTTCTGAAAACAGAATCTTTTTAATTTATCACATGTATGTGATTACAAAAGCTCCATGCATATTTTTAATTAAAATATTCAGTGCCAGAAAGCAGCTACATTTCACAAGACAAACTGCTTCAGTTCTTGTAATCTGTAACACAGTCCTTTAGGGCATCATTTACCAAATTTGACCAATATCAAACAAAAATTAAAACAAAATTAGCAAAAGTTTGTATTATTCAGCGCTTGAATTGTATGTAATTAAGAGTAAACAAGCTCAGTTGTCCCTGCTGATATCTAATATGGTTTTATAATAACCAGACAGAGGCTGGCTTTGCTGTTGGGGAATTAACGCTGTAAGCAGTAAGGATAAATGTGGACCAAAAATTTCAGAGTTAGAGCTTTAACAGAACTGAAAAGACAAAACATTTATAAAAGATGTGATCAAAAAGCAGACATGAAATACTTTGATTTACTGAAAGACCCTTGAAAATGGATCATTATTTAATGAAAGCCTGAAGAGTTGATAACCGCCAGCCACCTGAAATCCTACCATGAAGCAACTCATACTTGGGTTTAATAGCAAATGGTATCAGTCGATGAAAGCACAAACTAGAGGGAAAAGACCATTTCAATTTTAAATAGCACATTAACTACATATTACTTCAAAAACTAAAAGGTTTTTCAGGGCACTAAATAAATCTTTAAGATGGCAATTTACCAGCAATAGGTGAACCTTACCAAACTTTATATATATAAACTTACTAAAATACATTACTGTAGCCTGCAAAGACAGTAACACTTAAGTGTTTATGCTTCAGGTGGATGACACACAGAAACAAAATTGTTGATAGCTGCTGCTTTCAGATTGGATCCAGACTTCAAAAATTGTTACTCTCCAAAAGCAAATACATATAAGTTTGAAAGATGCAAGCTTTCAATTATTTTTATTTTTTAAAGATAAGTGAGGGGTGGGGGGCACTCACTTTTTTGTGAGAATGTCATAGAGCTTAGGAACAAGAACAACTCAGGACAAACGGGAAAGCCCCACTCATGCTAAAGTCATTGGAACTCTCTGCACCGAGGCCAAGATGTCAGTCTACGTCCAAATATCAGTAATTTTTAAGAGCTGAGAACTGAACAGGAAACATTCAGTAGATTAGGACATCTTGATGCTACTGGAAATCTATGTTATTAATACTGTAAGGATGACAATTATATTAAAGGTCATTAATTAGGTGATGCATAGCTAGACAGGACATCATTAGTACCTATGTAAGATTAATTCGTGCAATATGCCTTTATCCTTGCAATTACAAAATAATTCTTTTTCCATCTCACCAAGTTTAGTCTGGCTGTGAACCTTTCTCATTTTATTCTAAATGGTGGGCTGAGCTTCCAGATCATGAACACCTACTATTTCACAGGTTATATGTAATTTATACTATTTAAATTTGTATTTTACACATTTTATTATAAATATGCATTGTATTATATTTAGAACATTACATATTTACACTGTATTATTTTCTATATTTACAAAAGGATTGAAAATTTATCCATGAAGAAAAAAGTGATGAGCCAGTGTGCTCTGGCAGAAGGTTACACACATGTGCATCAACTCAGAAAATGGACAGACTTACAGCAGTTCTCTGCAGCTTAGTCCAGAGAGTCTTTGTCCGTTGCTTCTCCAAGCCATTTGATAATGTTGTCAGATACTGCAGTAGGACTGACATAGCAGACAAGCTGCATATAATGCAGGTATGATTTGGTCTGCACAACCCATGACTAGAGCAAGCATAACTACACATATCAATCCAGAGGGCACTCAGAACATCACAAGTGTTGATGTTGCCCATACATTTCTTCAAGATGTGAAGTTAGCTCTTCTGTAGTGATTGATCACCACCTCAAGAAGAAAACACTTCCTTTTGATTTATTCCTTTTTTTTATTTCCTGGCTGCATCTTTTTCAGCCTTTGATACATCTTACCCTATGCCCCCATTTTCATCTCTAGGAGGATCAGGAGCACTGCTGTGAAAGTAACCACATTTCTACTGTGTCAAATTCGGGCAGCGAGTCAATGCTAATGCTGAGGGAAGGGATGAAAATCAGCCCAGCAGTAGCAGAAATAGGACCCTCCTGATGGCTCCCATTATAGGAAGAGCCAAAGCCCTAACCCCACTCAGGAAGTGTCACAGGGCTACATAGGCAGAAGTCAGCTACAGGCATCTTCAACTCCAAGATGACATCACTTCAAAATAACCTCTGTTTTCAGACAAACACAAATGGAGAAGGAAAAAATGTGATACGTATGCTCATCTAGACACTATTTCCATGTCCTCAACAGAGGCTTAAAGCATTTTATCTGTTTTCAGACTATTAACTTCTTAAATATTTATGTGGAACAAGTGACATCCAGTGGTTGGTATGGTCAATTACTATCCAGCTCTCACACATTCAATTTTTGAGTCAGGTGCTCCAGCACGCAGAGCTTTCTCCCTTCCTTTCTCTACTCCTCTACTTCCTTTCTCTACCATGTATTCGTAGCAAGTGAACCAGCACTTCTGTCTGAAAAGTCCTTCAAGATGGGCTGAGAAGTATCACATGTGAAGGTGGCAAGGATTAAAGAGGTGGATAGCCAGGAATCTCGATTAAATGAGATCTAGATGTTCGGTTTCACAATGGCATTTGAAAACAATGCCATGTGTTGAAACTTATTTTAAACCTTAAAAAAAAAGAAAACTAAACAAAAACTAAACTAAAACTTAGCTTTATAAGTGTATTCCAACTACATTTACCTGCCTGTGATATATATCAATCTCAAAGTGCTACATGTATGTGCTTTTTGATGAGATGCTAACAGCTAAATTGACTGAGAATATTTAGGAGTTGTTTCTGGAAAACAAACAAATGAACAACCCCCCCCCCCCACACACACACAGAGTATGACATTGCTAGGACTCAAAGAGAACACACAGAAGCAGCTAATGTATTCTTCCTAGAGAATATTCTTATAAATATCTGACCTCCAAAGGTATGCTTATATTTATATACAACATTCAAAAGCATTTTTATAAGCTTGGAAATCAAGCACTTCTGTATTAACTGGTTTTGCAGAAATAATGCTACCTACAGAGCTAGAAAATCATCTCCACATCTTTACTTTGAAAGGAAAATTGATACAGATCACTTCTCAGTAACAGTAGATGAACAGAATTTATACAACAAGAAAGAGGGAATTGGGCAGATCTCCAATCTGGACACTCTGGAGTGATCCCAATAAATAGGGAGATCTCCTGCAACATTCTTAAAAACAAAGTATAGTCATAGCAACTTGGAATTATAAATCTTTTCTTTTTACAACAGATATTAGAACTTACTAAAAGGTAACACAGCACAGAGAAGTAGCTAAGATCCCATAATGGCATAGCCACTGACTATTTGTATTATATTAGTTCTTGTAGCTTTCTTATTGCATGCTTGGAGAGATCAGGCATTTATATTATCTTATACTATTCTGTTATCAATTAGTAAGATTTAACTGAAGTCCAGTTAATAGAAGAATGTTAAAAAGTAGGTATATGCAGAACATTTTTTGTAATAAATTTTAAATAAGCATTAGATAAAATACTCAAATGAAATACCCTGGGGGGTCTCAAAATTATCATATCCTAAAAAAAAATATAATAAGACTTTTAAATTCCTTGACTTTTCCTCTGTCTTGAAACAGTCTCTATACATCTTCACCATGCATGCACATTAATAATAACCCATACCCATAGGAAATGTTGTAAGGTACCAGTTTGCCTAAAACATCACAGAACAACAAGTTTTGTAGAAAGAAATAACATATAGAATATGAATATAAATAAAAATAAAGAAATATATAAATAAAGAAATAACATATAGAACATATAGAAATCCCCAAAAATATAGTTGGGAGAGGAACCAGACTGAGCTTTCAGGCTGATGCACCCTTTGAGTCTGAGATCATGGACTTAATTGACTATGAAAATACGAGGCCTGAGAAACACACGTTCTTTTCTTAGCTACATCAATTGACTAGTAAAGGATGTCACTTCTCCCTTTCATTCCTATTCTGTTCGGACAACAGGCCACCAAACAAACAGCAACTGCCCATTCCCCAAGTAGCAGAGATCCTTTTCAGAAGCCTATGCCATAGCTAAGGCCACAGCCACATTCTGTACAAGGGTTGTTGCTCAGCAGAAACAGGAACATATGCTAAGCTAGTTCTGACATTTCTAGAACAAAGTTTCAAAAATAAAGAAAAAAAAAAAAGCAAAACCCTCTAAATGTGCAACCATTTATGTTGCATACAATTTTTATGGATGTTTGAGCAAAGATGCTTGTAGGAATAAACACCCACTGACACCAGCTTTTTTTGGCTGGTATTTATGAACACAAACACGTGTGCAGGCAGAGCCTTATACCCTCCATCAGACCTCAACAGCATTTATTCCTATGTTTTATTAATAAATGGAGGGAAAACTTTAGCATTAAAAAATATTTTTATTTTGTGACAACTCGGACTAAACAGCCTGAATACTTACACAGACAAAGATCCTATGGGGCACTGTAAAAGTAGGTAAAAGGTCACCGGGTTACTCCCAGGCGAGTTAGCCGCGCAGAACCGGCCAGGGAGATAAGGGAACCTGAGAAACAGGCACAGCTCCTGGATGCAGCAGCCTCTAACTGGCTACCTTATGGCCACTAACAGGACTGGACCCAGATAACGATAGAGTCAAGGGATTGGCTGATGGCGGGGAAAGGGAGCGCATGGACAGCACGGGGAAAATGCATGCTTGAGGGCTATATAAATGCTTGTAAGCTACAATAAAATTGCTTCTGGTTCTTAACCTTGAGCCCGCCCCTGCTCTTCAAGGCATCCACAAGATCCCAACTCTCCTTGTAAAGAAAGTTACTTCCTTTACAGGGCAGCCATAGGGTAAGCAAGGAATCTCCTCAGGATGAAAATGTTTGAGGCTTGCTTTTAAGCCATCTATCTTGGCTCATACAAGTCTTTTTTTTTTTAAAACACAAAAGTATGATCCAGGAAGACAATAATTGTTTACTTAGTTGTAATCTACTAGAAAACATGAATTTCACATTTTTAAATGGTATTGATTTGTTTTTATAAAAATCTATATCTACATTTATTAAATTCCTCTGCTTTGTAAATAGTGAAAAAATACTAGCAATCCCTAGCTGTTAAAAATCTACACTAAAAATTGCAGATAGAGCATCAAATGCAGGTGGAATGAAGTATCTTGCCATGTGTTTATTTTTACAACTTTTACAACTGAAAGCAATTTTCACCCACAAAATGAACCCAACAAAAGTTATACTGCAAGTTCATCAGACTAATTCCAAAATAAGTTAGAGCTATTCTTAAGAGTAAAACACATGTTCTTTGAATTAAACAGACAAAAGGATGACCTGGATGAAGAGACAGGGTGCACCCTCGGAAAGTTTGCTGATGATAGAAAATTGGGAGCAGTGGCTGATGCACCACAGGGCAGTGCCACCATCCAGAGGGACCTGGACAGGCTGGAGACACGGGAAGAGAGGAACCTCATCAAGTTCAACAAGGGGACATGCACCAAGGGAGGAATAACCCCAGGTACCGGTACACACTGGGGTCTGACTGGCTGGAGAGCAGCTCTGAAGGATGTGGGAGTTCTGGTGAACAAGTTGACCATGAGCCAGCAATGGGTCCTGGTGGCAGAGAAGGCCGGCCAATGGTGTCCTGGGGCACATTGGGGAATGTTGCCAGCAGGTCAAGGGAGGGGATCCCGCCTCTCAGGCCTGGTGAGGCCACTTCTAGAGCACTGTGTCCAGAGCTGGGCTCCTCAGTACAAGAGGGATATGGAGTCACTGGGGAGGGTCAGCATAGAGCTACAAAGATGGTAAGGGGCTGGAACAGCTCTTCTTATGAGGAAAGGCTGAGAGCTGCGACTCTTCAGCCTGCAGAAGACTGAGGAAGGATCTTATCAATGTGTGCAAGGGTGTAGAGAAGATAGGGATGGACTATTTTCAGAGGTGCCCAGTGATAGGACAAGAGGCAACAGGCACAGACTGAAACACAGGAAGTTTCACCTGAACACAAGGAAAAACTTTGAGGGTGATGGAGCACTGGAACAGGTTGCCCAGAAGGCTGTGGAGTTTCCTTCCCTGGAGATATGCACACATAGCTTGGACACAATCCTGGGTAACACACTGTAGGTGATCCTGCTTGGGCAGGGGGGTTGGATCTACCGAGGTCTCTTCCAAACTCAACCACTCTGATTCTACAAAGGGAGTTAATATTACCTCTATTTGGAAACAGAAAATTAATGAATTTACGCTTTAAAATCTTTTGGCATTTCCTGCAAGGTACGTAAGCCTTCAGGTATGGTAAACTTTATGTCAAACTGATTAAAACCTGAGCTACTTTCCTGTCTTTGCCTAATAGTTTATGAGATAAGTCTGGCTGAGGTTCAAATCAGTATATTTTGAAGATGATAAAAAAGATGCTGCTTGAAAAACTAAGGCTCAGGCACTGACTTTTGAACCTCACCAACATACTTTCTTTTAGTAAAAAAAAAAAAAAAAAAAAAAGCATTGATTGCATTGATTATGGGAACAATTCTAATACAACACCTTCTCGAAGACAATTTTATAGATATTAGCACTTATTTCCGAATTAAACAGGTAGGCTAGAACATATACGCAACTATCTCCAATCAGTAGTCTCATTCATGTCAAGACCTGATACAGGTTTATGGAAAACTAATGGTAGATTACAGCCTACAAAACACAAAAGCATCATGAAAAATGTTTTCATGAGATGAGAGACTACTTGCGTTCCATTTTCTGGATTTTTTTTTTTTTTTTTTTTTTTTAGAATTTTTAGAATTTTTAAAAATCAGAATTTTAAAAGCAATTATTTAGAGAATGTATACACAGAAAGAACATACTGCTAAGTTTAATTTTAAATAAAATAAATAATAATTGCTGACTGTATGCCAATGTATATTTTCTCAGAAAGATCAATATCACACTTATTAAAACACTTAGGTTCAGTTGTTCAGGCCAAAGCCACAAAGCGAGTCCCTGGACAAAACAAAATGAAAAAGAATCAATTGCTATAAAAATTAAACTCACCCCCATTAATTTTCTCATTTCTCATGTCCTAATAAAAGGTATAAAACTTCAATGCCACTGTCTTACCCAGAGAGGTATTCAATTCAGAGACCAACTCAGTACATCTGCACGATAAACAAACAAAAAAAGAATCCTTACACTTTTTTTTTTTTTAAACTCCAACATTACATTGTTTGTTACACTGAGCTGTTTCAACTGTATTTTTGTTTTCACTGGCACCTCATCTTCATCACAGCATTATTCTGCTCAACCTTTTAATAAAATCCATTTAAAAAAAATCTACTTTTATCTGAGGAATTGCAAGAGGGGTCTAATAGGAGAACTCAGGGCAATAAGCTTGTGTCCATTTCCTAATTAAAACTGAAGTTTCACATTCGTATCAACTCCCATGCAGTATATGTTCACTTTACTCAGATTACCGAGTACAAAGAATTTGCAGCTACCTTAGAGAGTCAATCAGCAGTTTTATGTTAGAAATAAATTAGATGCTAGAAGAAGCAGTAGAGCAACATTTTAAAAATTACTGTAACAGTCAGCCTACAGCAGAAAAAGGTTGAAAAGTATAATTGCTACTAGTTGCAGAGGGACCAAAACTAATCTATAGAATCAATCCAGATCATTTCAACTTTTTATAGCTAAATAAGATAATGCTCTCTGAGGAACCACTATATCAAGCATGTCTTCTAAAAGCATTGAAACAAAGATGGGAAACTATTTCTCTTTTCCACCTTGGACCATGGTAGCACAGGATAATAAGGTGGGGTTACTATATGGTTTTCTGTAAGATCAAATCCATAGAAAAAACACATAGATTACTGCCTTCTTTTGAGTCCCATGGAAATTAGCAAAACCTAAGGTTCAAATGAAATTGCTATCTACTCTTGCTCCACCAGTTGAAGGAAAAAAAAAAAAAAAAAAAAAGTTCTGATGTTCAAAATTTAGCAGCTGCCTGAGTAACTTTAACAAAGTCTGTTCACAATTCTAGTAAACCGTGTACACACAGTGGTCAGTAATATCTTTGAGTGCAAAAAGCAGCTTCAGTGATGTCAGGAAGGCATCTTCTGCCAGGTTCACAAACCCTCTCTGCAAAATGAGACTGATCTCAAATCTGAAGTTACAGATCCTTCAGAATAATAGTGTTAGAAATGAGGCCTAAGAGGTAATAGATAAACTACCTGATAACTGTCATTGAGCACTTGAAGGTACCAGGTTACAGAGAGATACAATGTTTGCTCTCTCACTGCTCAAAATACTGGAAGACAAATATTTTGGTGCTGTAGAACTATTTCCTAATACAAGTCTTTGAAAATAAAGCAAGACCAGGAGAAAAGAGGTCCAGCCAAATTCAATACCATACATCACCTTCTCCTTAGGAGGAGGAGGAAATTCTGAAGGAATTCTGGAGGAAACTCCAGAATTCTGAATTCATGTAAAATCAGTTCCAAGTCTGAGAACGGTAGCAAAGAGAAATTTCTAAACAAACTTCTAAAACTTCACAGTATGAAAATTACAGCAATACTTAGCATATTAAACTATTTAGACTACACTCATCTGGTTTCAAAACTCAAGATACAAGAAACCACTTCACTAACCTAGTCTTCATTAGATACCTTTGGGGACAGAACATTGATAGAAAAAAGGGTTGTTGATGGGTTCATAAATTAAGAGAAGAGCCAATTTCCTGCGTTGTGTCCACACTAACAAATATGCCATAAAACACATGAAAATTATAAGTTCATTGTACCATGGCCCATGACAATGAGCTTCTGAGAATGTAAAAATCAGAGAACCAAATGATTCTTCCTATACACACCTGTAATATTTTACTAAGGAATGAATAGCTCTAGTTATTATTGCATGAGACATTTAACAGCTGATTGAGCTCTTTATGTTCACTAGCCATTCGTTTCCATTCTGCTAGGGATTTTTTAAATTATGGGTTACACTGACCATGTAACAGAAGGATTCAATTTCAATGCTGTGCTAAAGTTCAACCACAATCTTCTTTTGGAAGACACTTCTTACAGTGTGTGAAGCCCCCTCAGCCCTTTTGTCCTTCAGTTCTTTTGTTGCTTCGTTCTTATAACAGAGAGGTTTGGATAACAACCAATTTTCAGGGTTTTGTCAACAAAGGAGAAAAAGGTCAACAGACATACAAGGTCTTTTTCTGCCTAGTCTGATTGCAAAACATCAGAGATTCATCCAATTCATGAATATGTAGACATCCAACACACTTAACAGAAGCATACCACATATAATTTTAGTTTCACAGCCTATATATGGAGAAGTCTGACCTTCCAACCTAAGTTGGTCTGCGATCACTTTAGTAGTGCAACACTTTCTATTAAAACAAAGATCCAAGGCACCTCGAGGACACAGCCATGCACAGAAGACTGTAAAAGTTCTACCAGCTGAACAGAGTTGAACACCCTCCTTCCTCCCCACTTATTCTTGCTGCACAACTCTGCCATGATCACAACGTATTTTCTTAATTTTGAGGCAGGCTGAGAAAGAAAAATAGGAGTAAAAATTCCTTTTAGTTATATCTTGCAGTCACAAGATCAAAACACAAAAGGACATTGAAACTCCCAGAATCTCAGACTACTCATCTACTCAGAAAACACCACAGGAAAGAAAAGAGACCAATCAATACAGGGAAAAAAAAAAAAAAAACCTTTTATTAGCACTTCAACGATTACCTGGTGTTCCACTGTAAAGCACAGTTTTAAAGATAACACTGGTACCTCTGGTTCATTACATAGCTTTATGCTTTGTTTCAAAAAAGAAAGGAAAATAGCTCATCTCCTACCCCTTTTTTAAGGAAGAAAAAAGTTGTCTTAAGTTGACTACATATAAGCAGATACATTGTACACTGCAGTTAGATACTTCAGAGTTTGCCAGAACAAAAATGTTCCAGGATATTAAATCCCTTAATCCCTTCAGATGTGGGTTTTTTTTTTTTTTTTGCTTGATTAGGAGGAGAGGGAGAAAGGGATCATTTTCTAGTCCTCCCCTTTCTCCCATTCCCCTCCTATTTTTGGCAGATCTAAAAAAGTAGAATAGAATGAAATCAGGATGCCATAACACTCAAACATAGCTGCCACAATGTTTTAAATTAAAATTTCATTACAAGTATTTTCATGTAGTGTACAACATACGATTGCTTATGTGCTTATTCTTTTTTTCCAATTATAGAAGAGATTTCTGAAAAGTGTAGCTTTTTTTCCCCATACATTGTTAGATTTAACACATTACCTGTTTAAAGTCTTGGCTTTAAGCAGTCTTCAAATAAAAAAAGAGGTAGTTAAGTGGAAAACGTTTCTCATATGTTATATTTTATACAAGATCTCAATAAATTCTGTAAAAAAATTATCAAAATAATTTCCTTTCAAGACTTACTTCATAGCAGTTTGTCTCCCCCAGATATTAATATTATTATG
>NW_010580868.1:0-16745 GCF_000705375.1 Tinamus guttatus | reverse complement strand
TATAATTAACAATATGCCTAAGAAGCATAACATATCCATTAGTGTTAAAAGTAGCATCAGCTTCTATAATAGCATTAAAAGTAACATTACCTCCTAAAAGCCACAATATACAGCTAATAATAACAGTAACACCTCTTCCTCCCATGTTGTTCTTCTGCAGGCTCACACTTTCCACAGCTAGGGTACCAGCTGCTTGCCTGCTTCATCTGATGTATGCGAGTTTGCTTCCAGCCAAGGTCTCACCCATTTTGCTGGCACCCATCTGGTTCCAGCATCTGTAACGATAAAAGCATACCCTTTTCCCCAGGTTACCAAGTCCAAGGGTCCTGTCCAGTTTCCTGTGTTCCAGTCTCTCAGCATCACCTTACACGGACCCGACTTTACTTCTGTCAGGGCTCCCTTTAGCCCAGCCCTGTGTTTGACCATCAGAGGGACTAGGTTGTCCTGGGGTAATCTCAAAAATTTAAAACATATTCTGCCAATTTTAACAACAAGTTAAAACATATTCTGCCAATACAAACAGCTATTTGTATTTAGCCTTTGTCAGCATGGACAGTTGCTACATCATTATGCAAACATGATAAATTCATTTTATCAGGCAAATATTTGAGCTCCACTCAAGTACACTTAACACAGTAAAAACAAAACAGCAGTCCACGTCATAATTTGATTTCCTTCTTTGCTGCACTCACTATGGGAATTTAAACAGCACTTTTAATTAGATTAGAGAGAAGTCAAATAATCAGAATACTGAGTTTTCAGCTTGGTGTATTTCTGTGCTGTCCAAACAATAGTTTATTTATTTCAAAAAATTCTAATGAACTCCAGCACCTTAAATATGTTAAAAAGTGCCTTTTCCAGCATCATAATATTGTTGATTAGGAAAGCATCACCAAGATCTAAAGTAGCAAATATAGTTAAAAGTCAAAGTGAACAAAACTGAAATAGATGTTTGCCTGTGCAGAACTGGACCGTATTCTTCTCGGAACACTTAAAAAGGCAACAATTGGGAAAAAAAAGAGGAAATATAGCAGCTGCTGAAAATAGTTAAGCAGTGCAGGTGTATATTTCTTTGACAGGATTAAAGATCACTTGGTAGGTCCCTGAAATTCTCTGTTTCGTTTTACAAAATGTAAGCAGACGCTATGAAAAAAGTAGAACTGTTTCAAAGAAAAGTAACTTCCTTCAAAAATACTTGATTCACGGCATACCTGGAACCCATAAAAGCAAGTCTGAGTTTTTATATACAGATTTAATATTTTGTTGAGGCTCTCAAATCACATAAGCATGCTTACAACTTCTGCATTTTGTTGAAAGTTATTTTTGTTCATATGGACCAGGGAACAGATTTGATAAGCTGGAATGCCATTTTAGCACAGTAATTTTTAGTGACTATTCGTGACAGAACCATAAAGAGTTAGAGGGAGAAAACCAACAGCCACTTAAAAAAGACAATGAGTATTTGCTTCCTGCTTCCAACAGCTCATTCTTAAACTTAAAAAGGACATTTTTATACTTCAGTACATTGCATCATGGAAAGATGTAGTTTGCAGAGATAGTGTCCCCAAGGTTTCATAAAAGGATATGCCCCTAACTGAACTACATCTCCTACGAGTCAATGCGGTCTCCGAATGCAAACTGCAGTATGACATTAAGATTTTTGTAATTCTTGATTTCCATGACCTCTGTGACAACAGCATAGCCACAATCATGAGCAAGTTGAGTGTAAATTGGTATTTAGCTTTGATACGAATCCCTGACTTTGGCCTGCAAGGTGTCACAAGTCTTCTTTGCATTTCCCAGCAACATGGCAGTATTGGGTTTGTAGAAGACTGGATTGTCCACAGCTGCATAACCAACTCCCAGAGACCTCTTCATTACAATGATCTGCGTGTAAAGAGTTGGCATTTGACACAGCATGAGACAAAAGTTATCCCAGCTCAGATGTGGTAGGCATGAAACCACCCTCAACAAACAAAGGGAGAGAAACAGAACCATGATCAAGATAGGGAGTTCATAGGTAAGAAAATATATTTCAAGTTTTAATACACTAGGAAAAAAGAGAACAATTGAAATCCAGGCCAGCTTCACAAATACACTTCTGTGCAATTTAACACATCAGCTGAACAGACTGTGGAGAGCACATCTTTTCATAGGCTTTTATGTTACTCAGTCCTAAGACAGTAACACACTTGACATGAGTGTTCATATCAATGCTTGGAGCAGCAATCTCCAGTTCTATCCCATATTACTGCCATTAATTCATACATAGGATTTAAGAAACACTAAAATAAGTTTCAGCCAGTTTTAGCTGAAGTGTCAAATGAGTTTACAATTGTACTTTCAGAAAAGAAATTGGGAAGCTGTACTGATTTTAAACACATTTATTTCTCAAATTGCAATAAATTGATAGAATAAATAAAACTGATGTGCCCTTGATGCTGTGTACTTGAATGGTTCAGGATAACGAAGCTGAACTTACAAAAAATCCCACACTCTAAAAAACCGGCTGTTCAACTCAGCTTTTCATGTATTAGATCCAAGCATGATATTTATTTTTGTATTTTTATCTCAGTGATAAAGTTGCCAGAAAAAAATCCTATAAATTACATCTTTGTACTGAAATGTTTTAAGAGTTGTAGATGTAAGCAGAATATCATTTGCTCTAATGTATTTCTTCTCACAAGAGATTAACTGGCCTTACTGACTTCAGTCACCATTAGTCTCATTAAAGCAGACTGATGATTAAAAAATAATGAAGTAAACTGCAGCACACTTGCACAATACAGCCCATTTTATTGGTCACCTTGCAGAAGATCTTTTCATGATAACAGAAAAAGTCTTTTCATGGTAACAGAAAAAGAAAGGACATCTTAAGTGAAACTTTACCTATAAATTACATTTTTAAAAGCATGCTACTTATAGAAAGATGCTAATGCACCTCTGTTAAGCTCACCTGTTTGGACTTCCACACTTCAAGAACTGGCATTCCAGCTATGATGGAGTTTGGATCTTCCTGAGCTGCTGAATTAACTGTATCGTTCGCACCAATTACAAGCACCAAGTCAGTTCCTATCGCCATCTTCAACTCTGAGGCTGAGGTACATCCATCTGAGTTAAACCGGGACCTAGCAAGGAACTCCTTGTAATAAGCATTCTACAAACTTTTATTGAGACTTTTTTCAAATATCTTATAACCTAATTGGCAAATTACTCATGAGAGAAGCCAAGGATACTACAAGTGGAAGCTCCAGCCAGCTCCGAGCATCCAGAACTCATTCTAATGGCTTATTAAAACACACAAAGTTAAACCCTTTAAAATTTAAATACAATTTCATATACACATAGTACCAGCACTATCCAATTCTTTGGGCCTGAGTCTTCCCTTTAAATATCTTTAACAAAGCTTTTGACAGCAGTTTTCTGATTTTTAAAGAATAGAAAAAAGGAAATAAAGTCTTCTACTTTAAAGTTACACTGTCAAAACATTCACAAAATGGACAGCATCTGACATAAAAAACAACAGTAATTTTCTTGTATGGAGCAGTAACACAGACAAAATAGACACAGCATTTCTCATTTATTTCACAGCTACCAATAGCTGTTCTCTTGACTCTGGAGGAAACATACTGCCCAGTTGTTTTTCATTCATCTCCCTTCAATACTCCTGCATTCAATACTTCCCTTTCACTTCAACTGTCTCTACTGTCTCTCTATGCTTCTCAGTTTTCTGCCTTTGAGTCAGGCTGTTCCTTTTATTTCTCCTTGCTCCCCGCTATCATTTGAGAGATCACTCAGACCTCTCCAGTTCACTCCAGATCACCCATCCGCTCCTCTGCGGTGGCACCACAACGGGCACAAAGCAAAACTGCACAGCCTGCTTGAGATCACTGTTTTGAAAGTCCTTGTACAGTGCAAGACCTAAAGAAATAGAAATTGAGAAGAACAAACCCAGTCTTCTAGAAACTTAAAGTCCACATGCTAACCTGGGAAGTCCTCATTGATCTCATCCATTTCCAGAACCATATCATAGGGGACACCAGCTTCTGCCAGGAGTACATTCAGCTGACCAGGCATACGACCAACCACGGGGTGAATACCAAACCTAACGGGAAAGAAAGGGCAGCCCCGTTAACCACTTTATTTTATGCAGTAAACAAATGGCCCTCTGCAGCCTACAAGGTTGCGAAGCTCTGAAAGCTCATGCACACTTCAGATTTAACCTTTATTTTACTTTTAAATCATACCCTTATTTTACTTTTAAATCATACCCTTCTTTTACTTTTAAATCATACCCTTATTTTACTTTTAAATCATACAAACAATATTGTAAGTACTTTTCCAGTGCTGTAGGGAACTGAATGGGAAGGAATGGAAACAAAGCTGATGGATTTGATTCTTGACCTGGGCAACAGCTGTTCCTTTCCTGGAAAGTTAAAGAATGACTGACAAACAGATATGCAAAAGAATACACTCAGTTGCTAGTGAAGGGAAACATGTTAAGAGAACATTTTAAATTCTTCCAGCATAAGACCATAGTAAGTTGCTGCACCTGAAAGTAAAGTGGCTTTAGAGTCTGCTGCAATAAAACTGCCAGATACATTTCTAGTGACAACACAGGAGGAACTAATGGCCAGAAGTGCCAGGCAACACACTGTTCCATCCCACAGCAGTGCAAGTTTTTCCATCCACATATCAGCAGACTTGGCAAGTTAACCTCAGTTACTTTCAAAAGCAACAAGGCTCTAACCACCAGTCAGGCCACGTCACACAGGAAGCATTTGTGTCCATCTTTCTAGTAGTACCATATTTAAAAACATGACTAACACCGTTGGTTCTTTATGATTAAGCCTGTTTGCTATGAAACCATCTCCCACATCATGCTTTACAGGTCCTCTTGCATCACTGAACCCACAGCACCAGAGTAAACAAATGGGCCACAGTTTAACACTTTCCCACGCAGCGGTCAAAACGCTGAGCAGCCTTCCTCAAAGCAAAGGGCTCCTCCTAGATCTCCTCTGGCAAATGAGGCTGTTGCACTGAGCAGGTCTGGGGCCTGCCTGGTCACAGCACCCGAGCGCTCCAAGCCCACAGGAGCCTTTGCAGCGCACTCGGCCTCGAGCCCAGGATGGTGCTTTGCTCCATCAGGGCAACGCAGCACGTCTGTCCCCTGACTGATTGACCTGGGCAGTGGAAGAGGGCTGTGGAGGACAGCTATGAAGTTATACCTGCTTAAGCATAGCTGAATTTTATAAACAATCTCAAAACTGCTCAAAGCCAACTTGCACATAGCACACTGCTTGAGAGCTATTAAACTTCAGACAGCTGCGATTTGGGGAGGCAAGGTGCACATTAAAGCATACATCTAATTCCAGAAGGATAATAACCTGACAGAGCTCAGAAGAGAGGCACTAAATTGATTTTTTCACAACTCCCAAAGACTTATTTTTGTTGTAGGAAAATCTGTTTCTTGTAGGCAGACTGTATTCTGCTACATCCCCAAACAAGCTAGGCTGAGCATTTCTACTGTCCTGGGCATTTACTATTTTACCCAGTTTTGGAGCCACTAAATATAATACTGACTCTCACACACACGAGAAGTGCCTCAGCTTCAACTATATACTGTGTTCATATAAGTGTTCAATAAGGAAGTCTACTGATTTCAAAATAAGCAGAAAGACCAATGAGAAAACTGTAAATTCTTGCATTTCTGAACAGAAATCTCAGAGCAGAAATCCAAGCAAGTCAGAAGTGCAATAACAGGACTTCAGATAGACTCTTTTGAGAAGGAAGAAGAGGCAGATAAATCAACCTGCCGTAACAAAGAGATTGCTAGAAATTTGTTTTCAACAGATCACCACTGTGATGGATCCCTGAGGGTCCACAAGTCCCAGTCAAATCAACACAGCACACTTGTGGATTTAACACTGTTTGAATGCATCCTTAAAAGGGCAACGCAGTGCTCCATGAGGAAAGCAGCATTCACACAATGCAAAAATAAAACAATTGAAACTCAGAAACAAAATTAAGGATGTACAATTAATCCACATCCTGTAGATATACTGTGATTGTAGGTCAAAGAGCAGGATAAACAGCTAGTTTGGCAAGGAATGCTTTAAAGGAACAAAGAAAATATTATACTTAGCTCTTAAATATTTGGGATCCTGATAACATCTAGAATCAGAAAAAGGAGAGCAAAACACACAGGACAAAATATTAACAGCTTACATTTCCCACCAGTCACCCAGTTGTTTAAGCTATCTGTGTGGACTGCAGCTAGTTCTAATCCCCACCAACTACAATCACTGACATGCCAGGAGGAGAACTCTTATTCTGAAGGATACTCGAGAAAATCATCACTCCTCTGGCAGTGAAAACAGTTTTTCCAGCAAAATTCTCTTTTGTTCCTAATAAAATTATTTGAGCTTCTTTGTGACCAAAGCTGCTTTGGCAATACACAAGACAAAGTATTTGTAAGGTTCCCATTAAATACCATATACATACACAATCTTATTTTAAGGGCCGGAAAAGCAAAACTTTAAGGTGCCAGGAGAAATCATCATTGCTGGTGAGAAGCATAGAAAACAAGGAAAGAAAGGGACAAAGGGACAAGAAGAGTTATGGCACAGAAGATCGGCAATTAGAGACTTCTGACAGATCCTTCTTGAAACCACACACTGTGCATTCACAGAGTTTGAGAAAGCTGCTCACACAAAAGCTATTTTTTTAATAAACAAAAAACCCACACAAATGCATGCGCTCACTGTAATCACTGAAAGGAGTTCCAGAAATCTGCTTCTGAGAATCCGTTTACCAAGGCTGACAGTAGCCTGCCTGTATCTCTTCAAACTGGACAGGCCAGTCTACCAAAAATTTTTGCTAGGCATGTATGTCCAGAGAGATTGTTCTCTGGAGATCTTCTAAACACATGCTCTAGGTGACCCTGCGTGTGCAGGGGGGTTGGACTAGATGACCTCTAGAGGTCCCTTCCAACCTTAACCATTCTGTGATTCTATGATTCACACACCTGCAGAGAAATCACCCATTCCCACTGAGAGTAGAATTTAGGCAAGCAGGCACCAGAAGGGGGAAGCTCCTGCAGACACCTTCCTCCCAAGTACAGAGAACATGACTCAATCTCCCCCCAGATCATTTCAAACATGCCACATCTAGATAAGGTACAGTATTCAGCAATTGCTGTACTGACTCAAAAATAAGAAAAAAATGCAAAATCAAAAGAGGGTCACATTTCACACAAACAATATATTCCAGAAGCTAAAATCCTCGATGACTAACAGCAGGTCTAACAAGAGCTGTATATTCTGCTCCAGACCCACAACAGCAGGAGTTTCTCAAAACTGTTTTCTTTATGGCAGGAATATTCCATCATATATGCTCTCCTAGATGTTTAAAATGAACTTCTACATTCACATTTAAAAATTTAAAACATGAATGATTTTTAAAAGGAGGCATATATGTTATAGGGAAAATGTTTTAAAGTAAATATAAAGTAAGCTTTCTTTGATATGCTTTTAGTATCAGTGTGGCAAGAGCTCCTTCGATTAAAGCACAAGCATTGTACTTCTTGATTTTCTATTTGGATGACATTGTTTGGGATAAAGCATGAGCAGACTGCAAAACTTAGGATTGAAAATTGTGCTGTGGCTGACTTCTCTAGAACTTGGCTTGGACTGCATGATGTGGGCCTTACTTGTCACCTCCTTGCTGCTAACAGACTTCATACCTAAAAACATGACTAAAAAGGAAGTGACATTCAGTCTTTTTACTCAGCATCTTTCAGATATTTCTTTGCTTCAGAAAAAAAAAAGCTGTTCTGCTGTTATCCATCACAATACATGCTGTAAAACTGCAAAGAATTACATGCATCTTTGCTATGAGGTTGGAAAAATACTGAAAAAGGAAAATAAACAGTAATTGCTAAAGTATTGATTCCAAAGGAAAGTCACCGTGTAGTTGAAATAAATACACAGAAATCGGAGAATAAGCTTGACAAACCATCATTTGTCCAAATATATTTTTCAGATTAATATTGAGCCTTGACTAATTTTAAAATATTAAGTTATCATAATTAGAAAAGTTTCCCAAACATTTAGAAAGGGAGAAATGACATTAGCCCTCCAATACTTTCAATATTTGCAAGCTTTATGAAAAATGGAAGATGACCAACATTGGTACTTAATTTTCTCTGCTTTCTATAACAGCACTATAGCTGAATAAATCCAGAAGACTGGCCACATGCACTCCAATAATCCTTTCACACAATGCATAACAAGGCTCTTAAAGCACTTTTGCTTGCAACAGCAAAAAAACACACACACTCACACACCACCCACCTTATGGGAGGTCATTAAGAATAAGCCTAAACAAGGTGATTGAGAGACTGAAGCATCTCCCATACAAGGGGAAGCCAAGAAAACAGTGACTGTTCAGCCTGGAGAAGAGAAGGCACAGGGGAATCTTATCAACATTTGAGTATCTGATGGAAGGGAGTAAGTGAGAGCAAGCCAGACTTCTCAGTGGTGCCCAGAGAATAACAGGGGACAGGATAAAAGCCACAGGGACAAAATGAAGTGTAGGAAATTGTCTGAACATTAAAAGTTTTATTTTAATGGTTATCGGACACTGCTGTGAGATTCTGGAGTCTCCAATCCTGCAGATAGTATCTTGTCTAGTTAGATTTGCAGTAAGTGACCTGATCCTGCTTAGAGCAAGGGGTTGGCCGAATCAGACGATCTCCAAAGTACCTTCCAACCTTAATCATTCTATGACCCTATGAACATTTGGAAAACATTAATGACAATTTTTTTCCTCTTTAGACTTTACCAACTTCAGTGGCTCCTTTCAGAACACACAAGAAGGCAGAGAAACAAGAATGCAGAAAGCTTAAAAGTGTGAGAGAAGACCACAGCCCCGATGCTTGGAAAGAGTCAAGTCAGGTCAGGAAGACTATCCTATAGAAGCTAAAGTCCAGCTGTGAACATAAAATAAGCAGATTGACCTATGAGCACTTTTGAAGAATGTATCAGACTAGAGATCTACTTTTAAGTAACAGACTGTGCAAAAACTCTTATGCCAAACTTAGAAGCTTCTAGAGATCTTCAAAACCCGCTTGGATGCAGTCCTGTGCCACGTGCTTTAGGTGTCCCTGCATATGCAGGGGGGTTGGACTAGATGATCTCTAGAGGTCCCTTCCAACCCTAAGTATTCTATGATTCTATGATTCTGAGCATCTGCAAGAAGCTTATTAGTAAACATGGACCATCCTCAGCTATCCTATAGTACAGAAGAAGTTAGAAGACAAGAGAAGTTCAAAGGTAAGGTGGACTGGATTTTTAATCTATGCAGATGGATGGCTATTAAGCGCAATTCTCAACTTTCTCAGTATTTGCTTCCAATATACCAGGTAGAACTGAACATTACTGCCCATACCTTTAACTACCACTACTGTGGAGGAGTAAGCACTGTTGCTGTAATTCATCCCAGTTATTCCAAGTAAGCTATCCCATGAAAGAAGTGAATCCTTGGCACCGAGGCTGTTACTTGATCTACTTTTCCATGTCATACTGGTCTGACCTTGGCAAATGATTTCTCCATGTGGCAGGAGGCCATCCTTCCCACCTAGGATTCAGGACTACTCCCATGACATCCTTCCAACTGGTCTCCAAGTTCCAGTTTCACAAGCAGAGGGGTCAACTCCCTTAGGAAATTATGTCCTATCTTTAACCTAGAAAGCAATTTCCCTTAATGGATGTTTCTCTGAAAGGCAATTCAAAGTACTGAAGTTAGACCTGCTCTGCCTCACCCTCCCTCTCCATTGACTGACTACAAGCATAGAGAAAGATTTTGTTGCTACAATAAAAAAAATAACAAGCTTAAAGCCATTCTGTTAGAGTGAACTTCATCATGACACCAAACAAAAGAGGAAACAAAATTATTCTCTACCTTCTCAGTCTCAAGAGAAACTAATCTAGCAAAACACATAAATAGAACTTAACTCCCTGAAATTAATAAGAGGTAGAAATAACTGTTAGGCTAAAGCATGAAAATTCTAGATATTCCACTACATGTAAGTAGGACTACAACATTCCTCCAATTGATATTTCTCAGAGAGAGATCAGCATAAGAATGACTGTTGAAAGAAAAATTAGACCCAAAACACACACTTGTAGAGGGTTTTAATGCAATTAGGAAAAAAGCTACACAATAATACTCCTCAACAAGAAAAGTACTTACCTGACACTTTTTCCTTGTTCTCTCAACATGTTCACTAGATCTGCTATGGGGTAGTGAGCTTTTGCTGCACACAGACCATAACCTGAAAAAAGTATATCAAAATTTTAAGCTATTTTCCTGGTTCAATGCAGATAGAATAGTAATTTCCCTTTCAGGCAAAAAGAGTTTTTCATTAAAAAAAAAAAAAAAAAAAAAGACTCCTATGTTCTCATGGGAGTTTCTTCTTGACCACTGGAATCCATCTAATCTTTTTGGTCTCCTAACCAGTAACAGAACAGCTGCTTGACCAGTCAAACTACACAAATGACTTATTCTGGCTTCACAAAAGCATGAATTCATTACACTCAGAACAAGATATTTTGGATATATATATATATAAAAAAAAGACACAGAGGCTGCTATCAGGTCACTTCAAGATCATATGAGATCATATGGTCAACAATGTTGATGGCAATGTTGAAGGCAATGTTGGTTGCTCCCTCCCCCCCATTTCAATGCTAAAATAAAATTTAGTGCATTAACTGTGCTACACAGCTGCAGTAAAAAAGTCTTAAACTATTCATCATCTCACTTCTCTTAAGAGGAACTGCTGGTATTGAACCATATGAAGCCTATGGTGAACTCAAGAGCTATGGAAAACTTAGTTTATTGGTTTAAGCTCTGTTCCCACTTCGCCCTTTATAAAATCCAGTATTTATCGGATGCTAATTAGAATTTAGATGTTTCGCTGCAGGTTTTCCAATATAACAACGCAAAGTTAGGCACGTAAATTGTGCAAGAAGCACAAAATAAACAATCTTCTCTTGTAGTATCTTAAGGGACAGATAATTTCTTATTCGTAACATTGGCACTATGGCAGCACTTAGAAACTTGCACCATAACAGCTGTACACAAAATTAACTACACATAATCTGCAAAGAAATCACCTTTGTCCTGAAGAATTTAAAGTCTAAATAAATAGGACAAAGCCTGTGAAGAGACACAGAAAAAAAAATAAGGTGACATACACATATCTGCAAAAGAACGGTGACTGAACTAAGAAAAACAGGCCTCCCACAACCCCTTTTGTGCTGCACAACATTTTTTATGCTGCTATCTTACGATTGCAAAATGTATCATAGCTTCGTTGAAATGACACTTCCTCTGAATGTCATACATGAGTCATGCCATGATGAAAAACAATAGTGTGGAAAAGTCAAGAACAAGAGAGACGTCCACAAAGCAAATTTCTAGAAATACTAAAGCCTGACAATAGCATTACTTTGTCTGATAGCTTTGCTTGCTTTAACTCAAAGCTTCTTAAACGGACTCCTTAAAACAGAAACTTAGATTAAAATGATGGTAGCCAAACATCAACTCCTAACAGCATCTGTTACACTTGTAATAAGAGATAAACGGTATCTTCCCAGAGAAAGGGAAAGGAATAAAAAGAAATAAATCAACCCCACACACAAAACACTATCAACCCCAGCAAATACTTGTGACTTTTGGATCTGAAAGGGAGGAACATAGACACTTGATGACACGGGTGCTTTCCCTGAGCAATTCAGCATGTAAGCCTAGAACTGCTCTATGACAGCATGGAAACTACAGAGCTCTCAGGTAGAACAGAAACAGCTTCTACAGCATCAAGCCAGAAAACATGAAAACAAAGCTCGACAGCCACAAAAAACTAACCAAATGCTAAATCAAAGCAATGTTTTAATGAACTCAGGGTCAATATCTTATTGGGGAACAGTGTTTCAGGAGAAGGGCACATCCTGAGAACTCAATAGATATAACTAAGAAAAACCCACCGACTAAAACCTTTCACTGACCCATCTCCTTGTGAGTGGGGTCCTAGAGTCAGGTCTAGCAATATTTGGAAGTAGGCAAGTTTTCTAATTGCAGTCTGCAAAGCTTTAGAAGCACAAAAGGAACAGGAATAAATTAAGTCTCTAATTAAACATGTGCCACCCATCTGCTGTGCCAGGTTATTTGGATTAATTTATATGGATTTGCTCACATGCTAGCAAGAAAAATAGACAAAAAAGTGTGCTTCTGGTTTGTATTGACATGTCTTATCATGCATTTCCAAAGGCTTTTGCTATAGCCTGAAGAGATGTGTCATTCTGAAATTCTGCATCTAGCAAATAAGCAGCACCACCAGATGTTAGAGAACTTCTGTTTACCCTGGTGTTTTATTTCCTGTAAGGAAAGATCACAACATGGCCCAAATGCAGGCCCTCTGGAATCACCATCTTCCTAAGGACTGCAGCAGTTCACATCCTTTAAGAACATGTTGCCTTTGATATGCATCACATTAAAACTTCACAGAAGAATATAAGCTAGCAGCAATACTATTACAGAAGTTAAATGTCAGGTAAGACAGTCTGGATAGAAAAAAGACTCTCCTGAAATAAGCACGCTAGTGAGTGAGCAGTACAGGAAGCAAAGAACTTTCAACTCTTCTAAACTAATAATAAAATAGAAACACAGATGAACAAATTCCTAACTTCTTCATTCACAGATAACCCAGCAAGGAGCAAAGAGCCCTTTCTGCAGTGCACACACAGGTGACACTGCCCTGCAGCTTCCAGGCCAAACCACTGAGAACATCAAGGCTTCTCACACTAAACCATACCCACGTGAACAGCACAGCTCATAACGAGTGATGAAGAGCATCCAGTCTGTAAGACTGTAACACAACTTGTCCCTTCTCCTGCTCTGCCTTCATCACTTTCTATCTTGAAGTCTTGCCCTTAACTCACCCTACTAATAGCCATAAAAGAGGGAGAATAGGTATGAGTGCAAAAATTAAAAGATTATACAAATCCATTTTGTAGAATATTTTGTCAACTCATGTAAAAGCTTTAAGAGTTTATCTGAATAGGTATTGGATTATTAAGATACAGATTTATCAATAAAAGGTCATTAAAAAATATTGTAAAAGGAATGTTTATATTGGCACACTGGAGCAGCTTTTCTCCTGAAATGCAGACTGACAAAGTACAAAAATGCTGCAGCCCTCGATTATATCGGTGGTTTTCAAAAGTAATAACTTCCATTAATGGAAATTGAGTAAAAAAGAATAATTCTGTGGGATAAAGTTATTCTGCTTACTATGCAGAGACACAAATTAATTTTAACTACACTGTGTGATTGACTATAATGGTCTAAGTTGAGCTATAGCAGCAGCAGATCTGAATTTTAACTCAAAAACTGAACTTAAGTTTGAGAAACACAGAGGTCAATATCTCTGACATAACATAACTATTTTGTGAATTACAAGCCTAGCCTTTGAATTTACATAAGCTCCTCCAAACAGGAAAATGAAAAAAAGAAAAATTGAGGCTAAAGAGCAAGTAGCCTACTGGTAAATGCATACATTACCTTTTTAATCAAGTCTTTTTCCAGTTTCTTTCAAGAATTTGATGTATATATTAAAGTAAATACATTTTATATCTACATTGTCCCATTTACTTTCTAGTGACATGGACTAAATTGCCAATTAAAGACAAAAAAGAAATGGAGAAGCATCCCATCACCACAATCCAATTTTCGTTTGAGAAGGACATACAAAACACGCAGGTAAGAACAAGACTCAAACTTCTCCCAGTGGTGGGTTTAAACAGACAATCCACAGTGCAGTTGTACCAAAATACTTTAAGTTTTTCTGAAATTTTTCAAGAGACACAATAATGACCTTGTAGAACGTTCCCTAAGTGATACTAATTTTTAATAGGAGAGACAGTAAAGGAAAACAGCCATGACCGATCATAGGAAAATATTAGAATAATAGGACAGTGACACAGATCATAAAAGAATGCAGGAGCAGAAGGTAAAATAGAATTACACAGCAGTGGAGTTAAGCAATTTTTAAGTCATTACCTTTTCCATCTTGGAGAATAAAAGGGAAACACTCACAGACAAGAAAGACTTCTCTGCAAGTGCTCCAGAAAAACAGCCTATTAAACAGTACTGAAATATGACAACACAGTGTTCAAGTCTGCCCTGACACAAAAATCAACAGCAACAACACATTAATGCAAGCCTGCTGCCACCCCGTGGTACTTCAAAAAACCTGTTCTCTGAAGAAAGTTCAGTTCACTTCACTACACTCAAAGAAAATAAGAAAAATCCCATCACCAAAGTTCAAATTTAATTACTAATCAAATCACACACTGTAGGTCTCATAGGAACTCACTATTGAAAATACTTGCTGCTGCTAAAGCAGCAGTATTAAACTTAACACCGCTGCAAAGTGGCACTCAGCTGTGCACATACAATCAGACCTGTCTGAGGAATGACCAAATCAGCATAAAGGCCTTCTTCAATTTCATTGACTTTTGAAGTATCTCTCCAAAGCCAAAAAGCTCTGACTGCCAAAAAGCATCTAGTCCAACCATTTCAACCCAGAACTTCCTAGTCTCTGGGCACCTGGTAGCCTCATCTTCCAACCGCTTATCTTAACAAGCATTTTGACTAAGGCTTTTTACTGTTTGGCAAAACAAACAGAAGCTTCATTTAATTCTTACCACACACATGATGTAAGAGAGGATGGCCCAGAGGAACCAATGAGTGCACCAACAATGGTCAGCAAGTTGTTGTTCAGCAGTTTTTCTCAGCACACAAAGCCCATCCGGAGTAACTGTTCAGGACAGTAATAACTACAGGCATGTCAGCACCTCCAATAGCTGCTGTTAATGTGACACCCTGGGAAAGGAAAGAAAATACACAGTTCAATATAAGCTATAAACGCAGAGAAGAGGGCCCCCCTGCAGTATTTAAAAAAAAAATGTAGTTGTAAAATAGCAAATCTAAGCATTTTCTACATAACAGATCAAGCTGTGTCTTGAGCACAAGATATTGGGATTCCCGGTAAGAGGGGACAGGAAAGCATTCCACTATCCTACTCACAAAAATCCCACCAGCTCTGTGGAACTGTGCACACAAGGAAGTTATTCATACTGAAAAAAAATTGCAAGACTCAGCTTATAGTACTATAATATTCAAGGTAAATGTTTCAACAGCTGGAGTAAGCGTGGAAGGAAAGCACAGGGATAACTATTTTAGCATGACAATCTGTACATTCAGTGCTCTTATGGTTAAGGATGAACTTTCCAAAAGATCTTTTAAACCTCATTTTACCGTATAAAAGCTTCCATTAAGTCATAGCTGCAAAAAGTAGTTACCTAAATACATGTCTGTTCTTCAGAACAGTTCTGTTTTACAGCTAAATTTAGGAAAGTCAGCTGCTACTTGCCAGTAAAGTTAACAGAGAGGCACTGTGATGTGACTCAAGATAGTAAGATAATCATTAAGAGAAGGGAGATTTGGAAAGCTGAGGAACAAACTGTACAGTCTGTTTTACCTCCTATAGTTTCCCCAACTCACCATTATGGCTGAGAGTGCTGATACAGAACCCAAACAAGTAATTCCCGTGGTGTAACTGGGGTCGATCATGTAGGGAATCATCCCGCCGACGCTGGCGGCCAGCAACCCTGCGTTCAAGGCATGTCGACCAGGCAAGAGCAGTGGTGCAGAATTCGGGATACCTGCAATCGAATGCAATAAAACTCTTGCTTCATTCCCTAATCTCTTTGAAATGATTCACAATAACCATAAAGATTTGTTTTCCTCCCAAAAACAAAAAACAACCAAAAAACAACAACGACCAAAAAAAAAAAACACACACACACCAACACACACCCCCACAGCCACACTTACATTTTGGCCCCAAATGTTTGCATGAAGTGCGAAACAGGACTACGCAAAGTCTAGTTAAGAGTTATCCTACTATTAAAAAAAAAAAAAGCCCCAAACAAATAAGAAAGCATGGTTAAAACAAGTGCATACAGTCACTATCATTAAGACATGTGAGCCCATTACGAGAACTTATAAAAAAATAATAATAATCTTCTCAGCAGCTGTAGTACAATAGCACAACCTGGAAACATCTTAATTTCCCTTTGTTAGTAAGGGCAGAATGCTTTAGATTTGAAGAAGCAAATTTGGTGTTTGGTGAGCTTTTCCTGGAGAACAATTTTATTCTGAACTCTGTATTTTTACCAGACAGGGGATAGGTGGGAAGGGTCTTCAAATGAAGGCACTAAGACATTTCATAGGGATACTAATAAGGAACCTAGAATCCAAAAACTTATTTGACACTGTCTGCATTTTAGCTCTAACACACTTAGCACCAGGAAGGCTAAGATAAGAGTTGGAAGCTATTTATATAACATATTTCTTCATATCCTGCTCAGAGGGTATGAAAAAAGAAATAGATATTAGCACTACACACATTTGAATGATTCAAGACTTGCATCAACACCAACCTGAGTCTTTTTTTTTAAGAACATAAGCAGTCTTTTAAAGACAGCTGTTCCTACTAATGCCTGCCTCAGCAACTCTTAAAAAAAAATCTTGCTTCTAGATAACATGAACTGAAAAAGTTCACATGATTTAATAACTAACAACAGTAACATAAAATCACAGAATGCTGAAGGTTG
>NW_010580867.1:244073-257014 GCF_000705375.1 Tinamus guttatus | reverse complement strand
GGATGAAGATTATGAGAAGTATTTAAGTGACTCAGAATTCTGTATCTCTCTTAAAAGCTTGTATAAACTCTGAAGACTTTACACGTGAGCTTAGATTTTTAAGCTGCACAAACTCTTTTAAAAGGTTTACTCCAAAACCTCAGGCTCTTCCTTCAAATAGAAGGGTGATAAGTAACTTGCTGGATTGGCAAGCATTATGTTTATCATTTCTAGGAACTGATTTGAGGGGATTTTTCTGCTTTTCTTGTGTTGCCCATTTTGAAGCCCAAGTTTTTTCTGGTGTCCGTGTAACCTGAGGGCACATCCTGACTTCAGCACAAGTAGAACCAACAGCAGCCGATAGGCCGAACATGTTGACTGCAGCTGGATTTATACCTTTGACCAGGGAAATTTTGCACAGGATTAGACAGCAGTGCTTGGTTTACAGTGGATTTTGAGGTACTGAGATATTTCATCTATTTATGTATTACCCTGAGCTTTGGAAAACTTGAACTCGGAGTTCAAGCCCTTGCTTTGCCTGACTCAGAGGAGGGATTTTCCTTGGTGTCCTTGAGCAGGATCTCTGTGGTTCGAGGCAGACCAAGAGCTTAGACTTGGGTGTCCCACCTTCCTTCACTGGTTCCTGCAGAGAAGGTTGTACACCCATCCCTCTCAAAGGGATCCAAAAGAGAAACAATAAAAGTTTGGTTAAGAGAGATCCAGCGGTGCCTCTCTGGTGGGGAGGCAGCACCTTCTTCAGGAATTCCGACTTCTCCCGAGTGCAGAAACTCTGCACCTATTTTAAAGACTGCATTTCAGCAAAGCAAAAACATGCTTAAACACTTCCCCAAACAGAACTCTCGTGAAGGGCACTGGGGAGTGCCCAGCACTGTGCAGGGAGGCAGACCCCACCACGGTCACTCGAGCGCAGCTCCCCACGGCTCGCCCAGGAGTGGGGCAGCCCCCCGCGCCGCGTGCACGCGCGGACGCCCGTCACGCCACCACGCAGGCTGCCTCGACAAGACCCGTGTCCCCCGGCTCTCACCGCAGGGCTCAGGAAGCAGCCAGAAGCCTCCCCAAATACCTTACAAACGACGTAGGGAGAAATTACTTCCTCCAGCCCAGAAACAGAGTCCCTGTCGTGGTGTGATGAAGGGACTGTTAAACAGACACAGCACCAGAACTGGGGCTGGATTCTGGCCAGGGTATTTGGAGCAACTTGTAAAAAGTTCACTGATTCTTTAATGACTCCACCTGGTCCGCACAGGACCTCTGGTTTCTGTGCCTTGCAGAGCTGCTGCAGGAGAAGTGTCTTAGATGATATGAATCAAACCGGTTCTTCCAGCATCTTGTTGGTCTGGAATAGCTGTTGACCTGATGGAGTGTTAATGGGAACATTTATTTGTTTCTTTATCACTACAAAGATGTCATATATACTTACCCCACTGCTGCCACTGTTCCCAAAGGGCTGTCAGCACAAGAGCCATTATAGCAGGACTGCTGGAGGTAATATTTCTTTTTCACACATTATTTCTTCAAATGATTCTGTAAAGAAAAAGAACTTTGATACAAAAAAAAATGCTGGGAAAAGAACAGTGCAGCATGATATGAGCCAAGGAAGCTTTCCTAAATGCCTGTCATCCCCCTCTTTTATTGCTTATGGAGAGAGCCACACACGCGGGCTGCATTGGCCTTGGCACGGGCAGTGCGTGCTGCACCTGGCAGGAGGAGGACGTGATTTACCACCGGGGCTCTCCAGCACTTGTCCTGCTCATGTAAATAAACAGATTAAGTTTGCCTGGCACTGCGAACTGCTCAGCTCTGCTGGACAGAGGAGCTGCGTTTGGGCAATATATCCAATCTTTTACATTTCTTTATGTTCTTGGCTTGTGCGAGAACACAAAGGCTTTAAAACAGAGCATGGTGGTAACTCAGTTATTATTTAATAAAAATAAGACAGAAACTACAGCCTTTACCTAGGGAAAAAATCCCCTTTGCATTTCATTTGTGTTATGCAACGACTTGACAGTTTAAGGAAATTGCTAATGGGACCTTTTACTGCGAGGTCACCAGTTCAAATCTGGCTCTGTCAGTAATGACCAAGAGTATCTGATGAATGTTTGATGATGTGAGATTAAAATATGGGTCTCCATCCATCTATAGGCAGAAAAAGCCCTGCAGCAACTTGAGCCCCTTCAAGCTAATCTCAAAGGAAAGGATTGCAAAGGGGGAGCGCAAACAAGTTTGCGGCAGCCCTATGGTAGATGCAGGTCAGGACGGGGACGTGCAGATGGAAAAGTTTATGGCAATGATGTCTGGGCAGAACCTGCCTGCGCATAAACAAACCCACTATTTAATGCACTGAAATATTCCAGTAACAGTAACGTACGAGAGAGCCAAATCCGGTATTGTTCTCAAAGGAACGATGATCTTGGGCTATGGGGGAAGATGGAAACGTTCCTAAATCCAGAATCAGGGACTGGTTTAGACTAGCGCCAAGACTGAGGCATTCTGGGTTTTTCAAACCAAACAGTTCTGCTTCAGTTTCTCCAGGTTATAACATAAAGCGACAGGAGCTGAAACTCAGCAATAGGGACAAGTGGGATTTCTTGGCTCTGCAGACAAACTGCAGCCACCAGGAGAGGAAGGTGCCACCTCCACCAGTGTCACACAGGGCGCCCCACGGCACGGCCATCCTTTGGGCACGAGCTGGGCAAAAGGGATGCCAGGGTAGGAGTCATAGACCAGTATCAGAGACAGTCACTTTTTTGACCTCAGTACGGTGGCAAAATCAGAGAAAACACATTTCAGTTATTTACATAAACTGCTGGCAGTCTTGAGATCCCCTCTCTTTGGTCCTATTAACTAGCATAAACTCACACTTCCTGAAATCTGACTTATCCAGGTGAAAAACAGAGGGAATTCTAATACCCAGCCCCAGTTACGTGACTTGATACACAAAAGGCCCGACTCCTTTACCTCTTTTGCCACTCGCTGGCATTTGACCCATACCAATCAGTGTGCACTTCTCCTAGGATCTTTTAAGGCTGCAAAAAATGACAATTTCTACATTAGTTACAAAATAATTACCCATAATAATTTAATAATGAGCTTTTTCCTTAAATTATTAACATAGGTAGCCAAGAAAACTGACAATTTTAACAAGTCTAAATTCAAATGATAAATGCCAAATCTGTGTTAAATGAGACCAGCAAATTAGCAATTAAAATATTTATGCAAGAAGGCAAAAGATACTGTATTCAAAGAGTGGAAGAACAGTCTCCCATCGGGGTATTTGACAATGGCCCGTGTTTGCATATCTCGCTTTAAAACCCTGTGCAAAGGGAAGAGGAAAAAATAACTGAAGCCGTAATTGAGGCAGTGTTGATTGGCACCCAGTGGGACTTTCACTGGAATCCAAGCAGTTCTCAGAATACCCTTGGGTTATATTGAGAAGAAAACCTGACCCCTCCATCGTATTATTTCTATCATACAAATCTTTATCTGTGGGAAGCTCCAAAGAAAGAAATTGCTTCAGAGCATCTAATTGCTTTGTCATAGAGAACGGAGCTGAATGCGTTATCTGACTTTTAAGGAAGAAAAAGGGGTGTGGAGGGGAAATCTCGCACTCTGAAAGGAAAATATCAGCTTGAGAGCAGATCCCCGATGCCCTGCAAAGGCAAATCCCGTTTTCCTGATGGATGTTGGGGCCAGGAGCTGTTCCTGGAGCGGGGATGTTACCCTGCAGTGCCGCGGGCTCCGCACCGGGGCCGAGCCTGATGCTGTATTCCACAGGGGGAAACCAAACACGGATTTTCTCCCCTTTCACCAAAACTCCTGGAGTTGGGGAACTGAAAGCCCAAACGAGAGGCAGAGCCCGCGCGGCAGCGGCGCCGGCACCTGCGTGGGCTCCCGTCCGCGGGGCTGCAGTCCCCCGCCGTGGCCACCCGCAAACGCAGGCACTGCCTCATCGGAAACCTGGGAGCTTGTCCTGTCATTTCTTACACTTCTTAATCCTTTTTCTTTCTTTTTTTTTTCTTTTTTTTTTCTTTTTTTTTACTCTCCTCTCTCTCTCTCTCTCACTCTTTCTACCCTGCTCAGCCTGGCCATATTTACAATTGAGAAGAACCCGAAAATAGCTTGGGAAAATAGCTTTTCAAGCATTGTGGGTCTTTTGGAAAGCTTGGAGTTGGACTCGTTGCATGGGACCCTAAGGGGCAGTTCATGAAGCCTAAGTGGAAGGCTTAATTTCATCCAGATGTTTACTCTAGGAAGTCCAAATGGCTTTAGGGTTGGATCTTCAGTGGGAAGCACAGATTTAAGGCCAATTTTCTGGCCAGGGAAAAGTTTTATCCCACAGTCAAGCAGCGAGTAACACCAGTAACAGGAGCAGGAAGCATTTGGGAAAGACGTCACCTACCAGCGCCACCCGCTTCCCCCCCGAGAGCCGCAGGAGCGGGTACGGAGCAGCCGGCTCCGAACGCCCTGGAATGATTTTCAGCCCGGCAGGGCACAGAGCATCCACGTAACAACCCTCACAAGGGTAAGACCTGCTTTTTCTCTGTAGAGAATAAGCCTGGGAAAAGACAACAACAGCGCAATAGCAGCACCCTAAAACCAGCACCTTCCTCCCAGGGCCGGGTAATTTTCAGAGTTTGGTTTAAATCCCTCAGATGTACTAAGAGAAAAAGTGGCCTTACAGTTGTCTTCAGTTATTCTGCCCAGCTCCAAAACTTCAGGAGAAATCAGGGCTGAAATAGACCTGGCTGTCCCCAGATCCACCTCTCCACCCCAGGGCACCTCTGGCTGCATCTTCTGCTCTTGATGCCACGGTGCACGTGGAGGCTGCGGATCCCTCCAGGACGAGGCTCTCGCGGGGGCTGCGGAGGCTGCACAGGGAGGAGCGTCTCCCGCAGGACACTGTGACCAGGGGCCAAACGGGGATCCACCAGCAGATGGTTCTTCCCACCTGTGCATGTGAGGATTGTGACCAGCGTGTTTTCAGCAACACGACCAAATCTATACCAAACAGTCAAATACATACCAGTTTTTATATTGGAAATAAAAAGAGTACGATTTTTTCATTTTTCTTATTTATAAAAAACATACTTGCTAACACAGAGGGCCTTTGAGAAATTGATTTCCATCTGAAAACAAACAAGAGCTGAAAAAAGTTTACAAAGGAACCCATCTTTCAAGGACGTTTCCTTTTAAATTGCACAATATGGCTCTTAGCAAGGAAAATAAATAAAACTTAATCCCTCTGCATTCCAGCTGGCATTTTTTCCCCCCCAAGCTAGCAGCAAATGATCAATTTAAAGAAAACTCTGACTATGGTCAATTAAGGAACTGTATATCACTTCATTTATAAATAAAGATACCTATTCAATTAATTTTTTTTAGCCTATTAAGTCAATTTTACTGACTTTCACACTTTAAATTCCTAAGAATGAAGTCATTTATCTACTTCCCAGGCCTGGGCATTTCACATCTGCTGCTACAAAATTCTGCAGATCTTCTAGTCTTTGGCTGTTGGTAGCTGAAGCCGTCTCCAGCTAACATTGATTTATTTAAGCATGTGGATTATACGCCTCCAGGAAATGGCAACCTCTGGGAAAAATGTGCCTAATTACTTGTAACACTTTAAATGTTTTTTATTATTATTATTTCATTTTAGTTTGGTTGCTTATGCATTCAAATAGTTTTTTCTTTTACAGCTTGCCTGTTCAACCGAGATGGTCATCTCTGTGTTTATGCACATACAGACCTGCTCCTTTAGCACTGTTTATTATACTTACTCCAAGACACCTCACAAAATTTTTGCAGGATGCTTATTTCTCTAAAGACAATTAGTGTTTGTTTTCATGAGAATAACCCACACCTCTGAGTCATGGAATACATTTGCTGAATGTTTTATCAGGCAGCTATAAACTTTAATTCTGACGTGGCAGCGCGTTGGCCTGGTTGGATCTCCAGACCAGGACTAGGTGTTTGCACAACCGAACCACAAAGCAGAGGAGAGTCCCTGCGCTCTGGCCAGGGCTCCAGGAGGAGGCTGGTAACCAGAATAGCCACAGTTAAAAGACATAGGCATTGACAAAAGGAAAAGTGTGTCCATCCGGGGGAAGAAGGCATGGGAAAGGGGAACCGGGATTTCCAAAGCGATAGAACATACACACATCGCAAAAATGGGGATAAGTTTATTTCCAACTCTCTATTTTAACACTAAGACAAATTGAGTTAGAAGGTCTCATTAACTATCACTTTTAAAAGTGCAAGTAAAGCCAATGAGATTGCTAGATGGAGGTGGGCCATCTTTCCCACAAATTCTAGGGATTACAGGTAGGACTTGGAATGTCTCCTTATGCAAACCTCATAGGTCAGACTTTGACAATACTCCAGACACAGCAGAGATCAAAAAGTAACATCAGAAGGGTATTGAGAAGCCTCTTCACACAAATGCAGCATATTGGAGGAGAAGAGCCAGCACCAATGCACTGATCCAGCATAAACCAGCAGTGCACGGACTGTCTCTTCCCGAGGGCTTCCTATCCACTCTCCAGAACCGCTGCGCCCAGCACAGCGCCCGCTCCAAACCCAACGTCCTTCCTGCTGGCTGCTCTCCTGCCCCGAACGACATCCAACAACACCAGTCCCACCCGGATCTGGCTACTCCCACCGAACACGGCCGGATTCCAACAACAGGAGATGCTTGCAACTGTCAGGTCTTTTTTTTTTTTCCAGGCTTTTTTGCTTTAGACTCTGATATCAATTTTCTTGTACTTTATATCTTATTTGGTTCAAAACTCAGAAAATTGCTTGCAGAAAATGAAACTCTACTCTCCTAATCAGGGAAAATATTGCAAACTTGTTGTCAAATAGACATTTAAATAAAATCAGAGTCTGAGCTTAAATTAATTAGGGAAAAAGGATTCTGTAAATTAGAAATTAAATTTAGAGTGGAACGAGGTAAGAAGAGGTTTTCTCACATTGGAAAAACTTGTGTATTTCAAGAGCCTGCTCCCCTGTCATTAACTGAACTGCTTCACTTGAGACAAGGAGGGAAAGATTCTTCTGTTGCCAAATACTCAGTAGCCCAGTGCACAACTCAGACAAAGGTTTCCAAACCAAATTCCTAGACAAACTCGGTTGTTCTTCTAACATCCTCCAGCAGGATCATCACACCTTGGGTAAAATACATTTCCCTGAGACCAGAGCAAAGGAATCTATAAACAGCAGTTCTGGGATCCTCTTAAAGGTTTAAGTCACAGCTGTAACCCAGCAGGATTAGCTGGGCACACACACTACTCCACCATGTGATCAGGGCTTTCATTTCCAAGAAAAAGCCAACTATCCATAAAGCCCCAACCAATTTCCCATTATATCACCTAGCTGCAAGCATCTTTTGGACTCCACGTATTCATCAGGTAAAGCCACAGCACCCTCAGAGGGGGTCCACACCAAGAATTTCAAGCCTTGTAGCCTTTCCCCCCTAATAAATACACTCAGAAGCCATTTCTTGCATTTACCCATGCACAATTGCAGAGAAAAGAAAATCAGCCTAAAGCAAGCGGTGTCCGAGAGGGCCTTCTGCACCAAACCAAGCAGAGGTCAGGAGAGTTTACCCAGCTGCTCTGTGGAGCAGACAGAAGCTGCGATTCATTCCCAGATCCCCTGCTCTTCAACTCTCAGTTCCATAGCAGCATTCCCGCTTTCTCTCCTGTTGCCTTTCAAGTCACATAGTTTATTTCTTCTGCAAGATCTGACTCAGCTTGAGTTTTGGCAGTTCTCACTTCATCCCTGCACTTCCTGACCCGTGAGATGCAGCTTGCTTGTCTTACTCGTGTTTCTTTGCCACCCTCCCATTCCTTGGGAGCTCATTTCTCGGTTCCCTCTGGAGCTTGCTGTGCACCCAGCTTGGTCCACAGCCTCTTTTTCAGGGAATGGCATCCTGACAGCTTTTTGGAGTGGGAAAAGTGAAAAAGTAAAAGCAAAAGAACAGAACCTTACTCCTCTCCTTAAACATGTGATATATGTGAACACTTTTTATTTCTTTGACCTGCAGCACCTCCTGCCAGGTTATATCTGGAACTTGTGAGTTATCGTTCACAGTATTCTTCTTAGTTTTGTTCTTACTGCTCCAGTCAGGAACAGTCCTGGCACCTCTGTATAATCCTCTACTTGTCAGTGAATGAAAAATGGGTAGAAAGAGGAAATCACTGACATTTCCTCAGTTACTTCTACAACTTATCTTCTCCTAAAACCATGAGAATGTGAAAAGCCCCTCAACTATCCAAATTCCTCAGCTTTAAGCTCCTCTGACCAGCTGTACATGCTCAGTGCCAGAAGCTCGTTTCCCAGATACTCCACTGGAGTCCATCTGTCAAGACTCCTTTTCCTAGGAGCTCTCCAAGCCAGCAGCCTCCCCTCTCCTCTCCCCTCTCCCTCTTGCACAGAGCAAATCCTTCAGGCATGTTTTTATTCCCTCATCTTTGTGCTGCCAGGACTCGGGACCCTGCCTGCCTGAGCTTCCCCATCTTTGGGCAGTTTCCCCGGCACAGGACGCTGGTTTTGGTTCGGTGGGAATCCTGCAGCATCGTTTCCCCTAAGCAACAGCCAGTACCTTCGTAGTGCTCTGGGATCCTCTCCAACTCCAGCCGCGTTTCCAGCCCGCGTTCCTGGCGGATGGAGCACTAGCCAAGTCTGTCCTGCCTGTTGCTCTGTGGCGAGCAGCCCTTGGGTACACTTACCCTCCTGCTCATGTTGGGGTAAGTCCATAGTTCCTCCCTCTGTTTTTTGTCTTACCAGTTAGCAAAAAGTAAGGGTAGAAATGTAAAAGGTCATTTTGAAGAGATCAGCCAGGCTCTGAAAAAGCTCCTCAGTGTAAGGAGGAGCCTTCCTTTTTTTTTTTTTTATTTTTATTTTTCATTTTTTAAACACAACTTCCTCCATTTAGGGAAGCAAGGAAATGTCATCCTGCCTGGTATAGCAATGACGCGAGCTGGTTACTCCTGCGATTCCTTGTATGCCCTACTGCTCTCACGTGAGCACTGCAGATGATTGCACGCATCTCCCACCCCTTACACTTACCTGGAGGCATCTGTGTAGCAGCTGCAACCTCTCCAGCCTCCCTCCTCTGGTGACTCACAGAGAGCAGCTCTTTCCATCTCCTCCTCCCCATCACTTTGGGGCTTTACTTGCTCCCTCCTACAGCTTTCCTGCCCGTGCCCCAAGAACACACGGGAAGTGAAGTGACCACGTGCAAAGGAAAAACTCTACTACTGACTTGAAGGACTCGCCACGTTCTCCCTCAGCACCCTGGGGATTGAGCGTATCCTTTAAGGACACCTTCTAGGAAAAGCATTTGTTTCGCAGTCCTAAACAGCACCTTGCAACAATCTTGCACAGAGTCAGAGAAAAGTTTTCTTACAATTTATCTTTGCCTGCACTTCCAGCTTGCAGCAGACCAGTGAAGCATGCGGGGAAGCCAAATTTCTGATCAAGATGCAGGAAAACAAAGCAGAGATGATCACGGCCTGCTGCAACCGATACTCACCCTGTTAGGCAAGAAGGAAGCAGGCCAGGGTTTTGCCTGGGGCTCCGCAGCACCAGGCACAGCCTCGGGCAGCAAACACCCTTGGTGCTCTGCTGTTGGTCTGGGCAGCCCCAGGGCTGGTGGCAGGAACTGCCCTTAAGGACAACAGTCACCCCGGGCAGAGGCACCACCGCAACGGGGACGAGGGACAAGGGACGAGGTGGCCTCGGCCCGGCGACCTCCGAGGGGAAACGTCAGCTGCTGCTGCACAGGGGCCCCGCAACGCGACTGAATCCAGGTAGCTCCGGTACAAGAATCACATAACCAGGTGTAAAAATCTTCAAATGTAATTTATTAAGACATTCAGCTATGTCTGTCTGTCTACATCCAAATTTACTACTAAAAATAAAATAGTATCACATTTCACATTAGGAATACCGACTTTGAAAAACACTTGAGTCAAGCCTATTGTATAAATAAGTGACTAATTTCTCTTCATATCAAAATTCACATAAAAAATTGCCTGCCCCCCTACTCCCACCTATTTCCCCACCCCAGTCCCTAGGTCTACTCGAAGCCATGATGAATGTAAAAATTTAAGTATGGACATGTCCTTGTCAAAGAAAAAAAGGTGCAAACCTATTAACAGCTTTAAAAGTGGCATTTGCGGAGTCTGATCATACACAATAATGTACTCATTCCCAAAGTGCAAATATCGCCAGAGTTTAATACTGTTTTAATTCAGCTGCAAGAATTAAACGTTACACGGGACAGTACTGCCGGGCTTCAATCTGTGCCCTAAAACTCATCACACTTTCCTCCTGCATAGGATAAGCAGAGGCCAAAGTGTTCATGAGAGCTTTAGTTAACTTCACACAGCCCAGACCGCCCAATATATTAACAAAAGTTTCATATACATCAAAATATTGACGACTCCATCATAAAAGTCAAGAGTCACTATAGATTACATGAATTCAAATGCAATTGCCCCACCAAGAATACCCAAAGCATACACATGACGTATTAAGAGTGCTTCTGTCTTCCAGTACAATCACTGCTCTTTGATTTTTGCTTCCATGCCATAAAAAGTATTATCAGTAACCACAGCTGCACCTCAGGCAAAGACTAGTAGGCTACTGCATTTAACTCCTCTCTTGTAGCCTAGGACACGATACCTCTTCCTGCCCTATACAAAAGCTGGTGTTCTTTCCCTCTGCCTACAACCTCTCACAGACCTCCCGTTCTTCTCGCCCCTCACCTGCGTCTGGAAAACACTCTTTTGCTTCAGTTTATTTCCAGACATCCTTCCTATGCCCACAGTTCAGAGAGCTTCTGGAGTCACTTATACTGCATCTCACTGGAGTTACCACTACCAAGCAGCCCACAAAGATCAGCATTGGATATTACATTTTGACCAGCATTAATAGCTATAAACCTCCTTCGCAGCTGCGGAAGGAGAGGATTTCTTCGGAGTCAAACTTGGATCTCTGAAATGCGTTTGTTCCTGCGTCACCCTTCAGCACTTCAGAGCTGGACACAAACCCTCGGGTCTCGAGCGGGGCACCCCTCTGGGGCTGGGACTGCTTCTGCAGCAGAGGCTGCTCCCTGCCTGGCTTCACAGGGGCTCGTGTCGCAGTCCACGCTCGCAGACCCCTCGGTCTCAGGAGAGGCCTCCTGGCTGCCCTGGCCCCCTGCATCTTGCCCATCTTGTCCGTCACTCTGGCTAGGGCCCTCTTTCACATTTGGCCCGTTGTCACACTCAACACCAGGTGGCTCAGCTGCATCTCCAGGATTGGTATTTCGCTCTGCACCGGGATTTGGCTGCTGGACTGGTTCTGGTCCCAGTCCTGGTAGCTGTGAAGGGTTCTTAAGTTGGCAGTGGCACAGAGGGCAGGTTTCTTGCACGTACAGCCATTTCTTAAGACAACCTGCATGGAAAAAATGGCTACATGGTGTGATCACAGCAGATTTCATGTCCTGAAAGACACAAAAAAGAAAGACCATATTATTTGCCACCTTGCTCCTCTTATCTCAGGCTACTTCATGCATGCTCTGCCTCACCCAATGGGACCAATAGCCATTTCCTTCACACCCACAAGTCTCCACATCCAAAACACACACACACAGACACAATTCAAGCACAGGCCAGGCCTGGTTGTTTATACTACAGAGACTAGAATTTAGGCAGCAGCTTTGTTTACAAGGTATTATTACTGTCAAATAAAAGCTTTTGTAGAATGAGATTCACAGAATTAGCTTGTGTAAAAAAGAGTTGAGCAAATCACAACCAGCAAGTACATGTACAGCTACAACGCATGATAAAAGCACACCTGAAATGGCACTCAAACCTCAGACCCACGTGTTGCAAGTTTGGTATATTAAACACCACCATTCAACATAGCCATCTGCAAAGAGTATTTTTCAAATAACTGATACCAACTTTCGAGTCAATTCAATTACCACACACTATTAGGGCTAGGGTGGTTCTTTCATTCATAACTACCATGATTTCTATCCAAAAGAGATACTTCAGAGCTGAAGGTGTGATAAAGACATTATTTTAGCATTAATTTCTAGTGTCCTTACTTCTGTGGCCTTACATGACACTCTTAACCTTCTGATAATTAGATTTTTGTTATAAAAAACGACATTGTGCGTGAAGTGGCAGCAACTGTGTCTGTAGAGACTGAGTTGCTTCTAAGGCAGAACGACAGATCAGCTACTGAGCACTCATCGTCTTCCCTCACAGAATCCTCCAGTAATGAAGGAAGGACAAATCTGCTATTACTCCTGAGACTAGCTCAACCCAAACATGTTAAAAGGTTTCAAAGAAGCTCAAGGGCTAGATAACTGTAGGAAAAGTGGTGAAAGTTTAAATATAGCCAAGTGATCTTTTTATTCAAAAAAGACACTCTCAAAGCTAGCCCTCAAAGTCAAGGTACATAAGGCAGAAAGCTGGATAATTAAAATTTATCAAGCATACTATTACTTACTAAGCATAATAGAAGTAACTTATTTTAGCAGTTGCAGACTGAACTTCAGAAAGTCCAGAGCTATGTAAACTCCAAGCTGATAGCTCTGTTCTTACCTGGTAGCAGATGGCACAGATATCATTGTGTTGCTCCAGCTGCTCTTTCGTGGCAGTGGGCAGTGATTTGATCTTATTCACAGCATCTCTGCGGAGAAGGAAACTCTTCCAGCCCAGCTGGGCACGCAACCACACATTATAGTAGGAGTGAATGAAGATGATCACAGAACCCATCACAGTCCATTCACCAAAGACGGTTTCCGAGACGCCGTAGGCCACCACGCAGAGAGCCACAAGGAATTCCAGCAGGCGGTAGGTGCCGTTGACATAATATATCACATCATCCATATTTTCTACTGGTTCTTTTCTGAATTCTTCCACCATAAACAGAACATAAAT
>NW_010580867.1:207201-244060 GCF_000705375.1 Tinamus guttatus | reverse complement strand
CCCTTAAAGGAAACCCCCCCCACGAGGGGCCCCTTTTTTTTTTTTTTTTTTTTTTTTTTTAAAGTGCATTTGAGTTTATTCCTGAGTACTCCCTGCTGTAAGTTCTTTGGTGAGCTGCCGAGTTGATTAAATAGAAATCCTGGACACCAGGAGGAGGAATTTTATAAATTAATAAAAAGAGCAAATAATAATGAATATTTTACAAAAATAACATAAAGAACATTTCCTATGTTTACATCACTGTGCTCTGAGCATCACATTGCTTTCAAAGAACCACAGCCAAATAACAACACATAAATCATCAGCAAACCAAAAAAAAAAAAAACAAAAAACATTCTGTAAAAGTTAACGATGCCCTAAAAAGTCACCCCCCACCTTTATAGTTCGAAACAAACCTCCATTCACCCATGTTTCTGCACCCCCTTAGGAGCTCCTTTGTCACAGATAGGATATAAAAATCTCTGTATCTTGTGTTTCTCCTCTATCACTCTCCCCTGTTCTTGAAGGGCCATGTGTTTTCTCCTGAGAGAAATGGGTAACAGTTAATACGAGGGTATCATTCTTACCTGGAGAGAGGTCAGAATACTGCTGGAAATGATGATCAACAGCCAGAAATCCATGTGGAAAAACTGACAAATCATATAGGCCATGTACGCGGGGAACACCAGCAGGAACAAACAGAGGCTGACGGCTCGGAAGTGCTTCCACAGGCTCCTGCAAACAACCCAGCAGGTTTTCACTTTTTAAGTCAGATTCGAGTGTCAGAGTAAGAACAGGCTGCAATCTATCAAGGTGGACTTGCTGGAAAGCAGACATGTTAGATCTTTGCTTAAGGCTTTAATTTATGGAAAGGAGTTTCTATTCTACACAGGCACCACCGAATTTACAGCACGTGTCCCTACAACACACACATTCTGAAAAGTTCCATCTTTCCTGACCTTTGCCACTTTCAACACAACTACAAAGATTACAGGCAAAAATTCAGCTACAGAAATTGTCATAATAGGTCAGGTCACTGATTAGGCAAACTAAGTACCTAGGATGCTTCAGTTTCAGATGAAAGTCGATTGAACTTGAGATTTAAATACACATTTGAGTGTTTATACACTTTCCCATTTAAACAGAGGTCAGCCAGATTATATATTTAAAACTGCTCTATTACTTTTTGCCAATATGCACTGGGCAGAAGTATTTACGACCAGGTTTAAGCCTGTTCTCTTTCCAACCGTGTCCCTTCTCTTATATCACAAGAAAAGAAATGCAGCACAACTGGCACATTCATCTCTGCCAGTCCTTATTCTGCTCTTCTCTCTCACTCGCTTCCTAATCTCCTCCCCAGCCCATACACACCATCAATCTTTTTTTTTTTTTTTACACTCATCCATTTGCACAGGCTTTTAGAGTGTCTTCAGTAATTTACTACACTACCTCTACACATTCCTCAGGTTGTATTTTAACCTTATTTAGCTCTGGAAATGAAGTACAAAGAAACTGACAGTACCAGTGGAGGTGGGTGGCAAGACGGAGGGACAGCAGAAACTGGCTAATGGAGCTTGAGGAAATGCCAGGAGGCTATCGTGAGGTTTGCACTCCAGCGTAACACGGGATAAGGAAAAAGGGAGAAGTGAACTGGCATTTGTGACCTTAGGTGGCATCAAATGCCCAGGAAGCTCAGCTAATGGAGCTTGAGGAAATGCCAGGATGCTATTGTGAGGTTTGCACTCCAGCATAACATGGGATAAAGAAAAAGGGAGAGGTGAACTGGCATTTACGACCTTAGGTGGCACAAACCGCCTAGGAAGTTGGACAGAAGAGTAAAGGTTTGCTCTCACCACAAACTGCCTGCCTGAGCTGGGCTGATGCTCATATCCTGGCTCTATTCTTTCCCCTTTGTTAGTACATTTGAAGTCAGTATTGCTGCTGGAATACCACACCACCTACAAGTAGCCTCTACACTAAATGTACTCTCTAACATAAACAAATCTTTCTTTTTATTCCTCACTTTCAGGTTACAGCAAGGAAAAAGACACAACTAGTTAACAGAAGATGAAAATACAAATGGATGAATACAAGAACAACAAATATCAATAAAGCTCTTGGAAACACAGACTGAAGATAACAACAACAACAACAAAGCCCACATGATCAAAACATCTGGTGCACTAATGGAACTCCTCCTACTTTCTGCCAATAAAGTGAACCATTCTAGGATGACTGCCTTACAGCAAAAAAATAGAAAAAAAATGGCAGTTTCCCAATGGCTAATACAAGGTCACTCCCAGAAACTTCCCATCTTCAATAGCTAAGACCACTGCAGTCGAGGGAAAGCTGGAGAGGAGGTGTAGCAAAGCTACACACTGTAGTACGGATGTGGCACAGGGACTTGTCTTGCTAAGGAAAGTAACCACAGAGCAGCACAGCATTCAGAGCAGGCAGCTGCAAAGCAGAATGGTCTTGCCGAGGCCAGAGGGACCGATGCTCCCGAGCGGGAGCTGGTGCCCCAAGTCTGCCTCCTTTGCCAGAGCACGACATGCCAAAATGCACCTCTGCGTGCACGCGAGGGGCAGGACAGCCAGGGAGAAACTAGAGAACTTGCACAGATTTTTTGTTTGTTTGTTTTTAGCCTACAGAAAGAAAAAAGCAGATAGCTTTACAGGCTTCTAAAAATCTAAATTGGGGCAGTTATCGTTTTCTTACCTCCTATAATAGCATTAAATAACTTTCAGTTTAGGGAACCAATCTCTTACTTGTCTCTTGAAGCTCCCAATGCCAAAACAATGGGATCAGCGATTTCCAGCATAGACTGCAGTATGGAGGCCACTACAATGAAGAGAATAATACTGAGCGGGAATGCCCGATGCACGACCTGGAGCTCGATCAAACCCGTCTGCACGGCGAGGATCAGGAGCGTGACCCCTTCAGTCATTCCTCTGCAAATCAACACAGGCAGGAGAAGAAACAATCACATCTCTGCTCATCAACATTGGTTCAAAAATATATAGAGAAATGCCAGGGGAGGAACCATCCATAACTACCACAATGCAACAATTGTCTCTCTGATTGTTTCTGTTTTTTGTAACTTATAAGCAATCCAGCAATGCTCCGATTTAAAACTCAAACATTAGCAGCCTTTAACAGAGGAGTAAAGGGCAAATGAGGAAATGGAGATGTAACTGTATAAGTGTTTATAATTTTCAAGCATGTGAAAATCCTCCAGCGACTCATACAAATGAAGGTAGAGACAATCAAGCCATACAACTGCAAATCCAAAACAGCAGCACTGAATTTGTTACAGAAACCAACCAGCTCTCAAAAAGCTGTATGTGACAAGCTGTATTTTCACCTCAAACTTTTCCAATGTATACTTAGACTAGCATATAAAAAGTCTGTAAAGGATATTCAAGACCTTATAAGTCAAAACAAGCCATAGTTCATCCAGCACTGCTGTTTCTTTTTAGACCCTAGACACGAAAATGACCTTACCTGTTCATAGCAGGGTCATTCATAAATGCTCGGTAACCCTGCAAGTAAAACTTGCAGAGAGTCAGAACTCCCAAAGCCACAAAAGAGACTGTGAAGACCAAGCCCAGCAGCGAGTATGGAGTGCTACAGCATTCTGCAATACTAGGAGGAGAGGGGACAAAAGAAAAGACAAAAAGATTTGTTAATTAAAAGCAGTGTGATGAGTTCCCCTTACGTCCTAAGAGCACCAGCTGTTTTAAAGCAAAACTGAATTGGTTTTAATTAAAACATTAATAGCTATACAAGGCCATGGAGTCCTCCTATAGACATTCCGAGTGATTTTGCTGCTTCTTTGAGACATACCCTAATCTCGGCTTCCTCACTAGTGACGCCTCGGGCTGGAGCTGGGGGCTGGCAGTGTGATCCTTCCCCGTTCATTTGCTCCTGGCCACATGATGGCACTGTCCTGCTTGTGTAGGATCACAGCCACCACCAGGCCGGTTTAAGCAACAGACACAAGGCAGCCGGTTACTCGCTAAAAATTCACCCAGCTCCCAAAAGAACAGTTACAGGAGCCGGATTCACTGTGGCTATTTCAGACCCACAGTAATGCAAACAACCCTTAAACAGATAAGCCAGCAGACTGGGGACTTTAAGGTAGCACTCGCAGTGAGTTCAAAACACTAGTGCAGCCTTTATGCGACAACATAAAACAAGCTTCATCTTTCAAATTCTTGCTGAGTAAGAAGCAATAAAACACGACAGTGAATAATATTCTCCCTCAGGAGGCTTTCTGCCTTCCTTTGTCACAGCAGCAAGGTCCCGAAGTGCGAGATTCCAGAGGTGATGCTGAAGATTTCCTCCAGTTCCCTCACCCTTAGGGTTGCTCCTCTGGCCCTGGCACTGCAGGACTCGGAGCACTGTCAGCCTCCGACTGTCCTGGGGCTTCTGAAACACAACCCTACCAGAACGACATGTTTTGTGCTGCGTGCCCCAACACTGAATAAAGACCTGTGTGTTAGCCAGGGCTCACACACCTTGAAATCCTCAGGCAATTACAGGGTCAGGCATCAACACCTGCACTCATGCAAAACAACCTTAACTTGCTCACCAGGATTTTAGTGTCTAGTAAACCTCAAATTCTGCCTATTTGCCAAACCAAGCAGGATGCCTTGGGATCTTTCACACAATACAAGTACACAGGGGTTCAAAGGCAGGCCAGACAAGATGATGGAAGCAAAGTCTTTTTAGAGTTACTGAATATGTATTAGCTACTTCCAGCTTCACAAGTCCATCAGCACAAGTTGGATGGGAGACTGGAAGGCTGTTAGGACGTGTCCTGTTGGTCACAACGGCTGGGTGTCTTTTCAGGCATCACTTTGGGTTGCTGGCAGAAATGCATCCCTGGCTAGTCGAGGGCTTGGTTCGACATCGTGCGACAATTTTCTTGTGAAAATTCAAAAGAAGTACTAAAAATACTCTCATCTGAATTCCAGTTACACTATTTTAAACAATCATGCACTAAGTTAAGGGCAAAGATGCAGAAGTCACTGGTTTTAATGGATGAGCATATCTTCCGTTTTGTTAAATACACAGCATTAGAGTAGAATATTCTGTCTGAACTGGGCATGTTTACTAGCCAGTCTGATGTGAGATATTTCAGCTTCCTCCTGAAGGGTAAGAGGCCATCAGAAGCATTACCTGAATTTATATTTCTAAGATGACCAAATATTGGTTATTCTTATTGTGACAGAGAAAACACTGAGAACATTTTTATAGTTCTGTTTGTATTTTTGCAATTGCAGAAGAACAGCGATTAATTTGTGTTTGTTCACTCATGGAGCAACCAATAAAGTCTGGAGAACAAGCTTCCCTGTTTTGCCATGAACAGGGGATGTTAACAACTTTGGTGTATGAACAACTCAACTGATTTATTAGGGAAATGACAGCCTGCCTCACTTCTAGTAACTGCTAAATACAATACTCTGTATGCAGTAAAATTAAAATTGCTGCTGAGGGAAACAGGAGGAACTTCAATCATTGGTAGTTTATTTGAAAAATAGGTAACTGCTCTTACACAGCACAGTATGACCATGTGAGTGACTGTGATACCTCAAGCAGTAAAATGCCTTGTACTTCTCTTTAATGACAATGACTTTTGAGAGCTTAATGCTACCAGACACCCAGACACACGCAGAAATTGAGCAAAAGCAAGTGGAAAGTCTGTCAGAAGACTAGTGATGAGCAAGCTCTTCAGACAAGTTATTCCACAAACAGTTGAACTAATGATTTTGGTCTCTTATGAATACATCCTGCGTTACTGGCATGTTTAGGCACTGTTCCTAGCTCTTTTCTCCCTGTCCCAGGATTACACATTCCGTCTCTCCTGCCTTCTCTGGCTCCTGTCTTCACCACGCTCCCTCCCTGTTTCATACCATAATTTCTAGTCAGACAAGAGTCAGCACAAGCTGTGGCTAGTTCTAAACTAGGCATGTACGGTCCAGCCAGAAAAATCCCTCAAATGCCTTTTCTCTTGGTAAGAGCACTAATTCAAGCCTTTCTCTTTCTAATTCAAGCTTTTAGAAATTTGGGGTCTTTAAGACCTTTATACGTCTGTCAAATTAGCCATTGGACTCAAAAGTCACTGTGAGAGTTGGTTACTTTGCTTGGATAAATTCAACGTGTCCCACATCAGAACTAAACAGCATGACACAGGGATCAGAAAACACATGATCATGAACAGGATATGATGTTGGACAGAACTAAGTAACTTCATCTGTGATACCTCAGGCTCAAAAACAATTTTTGTATTTAAAACTGACCCCTGAAGTAACTCAAATTCCTATGATTTTCTCATCAAAGAGGTATTTTGCTGTTTTGGGGAACTCTCGCACAGTTCTGTTCGTGCTGTCTGTTCTGAGCTGGGACTAATGCCTCTGAAGGACAAGCTTAACTGGGCTTACACACATGGTCATAAGAGGAACAAATATTTCCTAGGTATCTAAATGCCATAAAGCTGACCTATACATCTTAGTCTATAAAACAGCAAACACATTAATTGCCACACACGTTTTTTGGGTTTTTGTTTGTTTGTTTGTTTTGATTATTAGCAGACTCTAGTTAATTACCTTGTCAAGAAGAGGAAGAGGAGCCTCTCTCTTGAGGCAGGCTGGTCCCGTGTACTGAAATAGGAATAGATCTGAAGGGCAAATAGGACAAGCCAAAACACCATGAAGAGAACCGGGACCACCAGCTGGTTCCACAGAGACATTCCCAAAGCCAGGAGACCATACACCTCTACCACCTGGGAAAGAGGGAGAAAAATGGTTTGCTTTTGGTTTGCAGCACTTATGGAAGAGATGTTTAACAGCATAGCCACACCGAAGCTGAGGATAATTCACACAGCAATAGCCAACCCAAAGGAAAAGGAGAGGATCAAACTACACAGTCTGACCAAAGCGAGCCCAGACTCTACAGGGAAATATTACCCGCCGATCCGCTACCTCACTCAAAGCGGACAAGTGTCCAGCTGGGGAGCAGACCTTGTGCACGGCTGAATTCCCCTTCCCGAGAAGGCGCTCGGAGCTGCCGACTGCAGCGCTGTCCTGCGGGGACGGCAGAGCAGGAAGCAGGTCTGGAGCCCACCACAACCCACCCAGCCCCTCTGGCTCCGTCAGAGCCGGCAGCGCTGCCTTCTCTGCAGCTACTGCCAACCGTGTATGCTAACGCAGTGAAACGAGCCACATCACTCCAGCACAACAATCCTGCTTCGTCAAACAGTTTAAAGGAAACTGAATGCCACAGACACTTTATATTTAAGTATCTCAAAATGAATGCTTTCAGCTTTCAGCTGTTTCTAATTAACAATGTCTTTTGAGGTTTATGGCTACAAAGTTATTTCAGAAGACTGAAGCTCCAACTCCTTCTGCACTGCTAATACGAAGTTATATTAGTGATTTTCAGGAAGCTAGAACTTCATATAGTTGATTTAATACCAAAGGTCAAAAGGAAATCAGCTGCAGATACTCATTCCCCATCTTTACTACTCCCACAAAGACAGAGAACCTACAACAGCTAGCAAATGTGTGAGAAAGTTTGTACTTCAACAAAACACTGAAAACAAAAAGCTGCCTACTTAAGTCTTCCTGACATACGTTCAGGGGACTGCAGGATCTGTGGAGGCTGATTAAGCTACAGGCAGCGATGCAGAGCCGAGCTTCAGAACAGACTGGTCCTGCCCTCAGGAAACTCCCTTGGCCTGGGACCAACCCCAGGCAGCTCCCGACACACAACTCTACCATTTCTGAGAAGGGTCATGCCCAAGATATAGACTTCCTTGTAACCACAAGGAATTTCTGGTATATTCCGCAGCAAACAGGCAGCCAAGCTTCTAGACTTGCTTTTAAATTACACCATTAGCCACAGCCCGAAATGCACCCTGCCCCAACATACACATACACACAAAAGCTGCCTTTGTCTACCTGGCGGGACTGTCTTCCCTAAGCTGCTGTATTCAGGATCACCCTGACATTGAGCTCCACCAAGCTCCCCAGTATCCACCACAGAGAGCAGAACTGCACCAGTTTCCACCTAAACCAGCAGTAAAGCTCACAACCACGCAGATGACAGCATCACTAAGAACTGACCACCACGCACAGTTATAACAAAAGAAACACAAACAAGAGAATACGCAGGAAACAGAGCAATATCCTCCTCTGGAATAAGCATATTTATCATCTTCATCTGCAGTGAAGCAGTAGCCAGCTACACAAACACACTATGAGCCAACAGGCTTTTTTCTGCTCTGTTTCAGAAGCAGAGGCAAAGAACAACTAGCTCTTAAAACACAAAAATCCTGTTTTCTTGCATTGCAATTATCATATGGAAACCACTCAACATGCAGAACTGCATTCCAGCCCACTCACTCTCAAACATTCATTGAGAAGAGTGGCGCCCAAATCTATTTTAAGTCTCACATTTTTTTCCATGTTTAAAGGGAAGCACCTTATGCCCTTGATCTGCACCAAAGGCCAGGACAAAGAACATGACTAATGACCAAAGGTCGTGCACAAGGACAGCTTCTGTCTCATAACCTGCAAATGCATAATACAGCCTAGCAAATAAAGATCTGAAATACCAGAAAAAGAGATCAGAGACAAAAACAATCCTAAAGATGGAGGCTTTCTTAACAGCTGTATTTAGAATATAATTCTAACCACTTCATCCCCTCTCAAAAACAAATAAAAAATGCAGGCAATCAAAACCTTGATAAGATGCTGAAGTGTTCTAAACACTAAGTTCTTAGAAAAAATAGATACATGACTCAAATCCACATTAGATTTAAATTTGAATTCAGGAAGCTGATTTCTGCACGTGTACAAAACTGAAGTGTTAGTTCCAATTTGTTGCAAGTTTTCAAGGCATATAATTCTGTTTTACCATGCTACTGCTCATTCTTTTTCCTTCCCCTCCTCCCTTCTTAAGCAAACAGTAAGCCCAGCTTTCTTATCCTCACTGGAAAAAGAGGATGTTGGCACTCCGCCTGTTAGCTCCCAAATGTGTTTTATCAGCAAATCTACAAGCTATCTATGGACAAGATCAGACCATGCTAGGCATTGTACACACGTTGAAGGATAATCCTGCTCCGAAGACCAATTACACATAAAATAAATAACAAGACAGTAATGATCAAAATGACAGGCCGAGACCTTGGCACACCATACACCTACTGATGCCAAGTTCTTGTTTGGAAATTACAGATACGACAGCAAAGGAAAGCTTTAAAGACAGCTTTGAAAGAGCTTAACAAGTTAGTTTTCAGATTACTTCTGGCAAGAAGAGCAGCAGGCAGGGAAACAGGGACATGGTTTGAACAAAATCCAGGAAGAAGCAGGAGCAGAACTAGCAGGTCAGTCAGAAGGAAACAAGTGTCAATTTAGGAAGCAAGTGTCAATTTTTTGATATATATGAAGGCATAATGTTTATGTACCACTAACATAGCATCTTTTCAACCAAATATACATTACATAATAGGTGTCAAAGTGTTAACAGAACAGATGCATTTCAGATCAGTCTTATCTGAACTTTTTTAGATGTCTCAGCGAATGCTACTGTTACGAAGAAAATACTACAGTTACAGCTGCTGTTCAGCTGTGGTGTTGTTGCCAGCTTAAGACCATTATATTTACAAATGCTTGTCATATGGAAGGCTTAAAAAAAGACCCCCCCCCAAAAAAAAACCCCAAAATACAAACAAAAAAAGCAGCTACTGCAATTACTGCATGGGGACTACCTTGATTATTTAACAGGGTTTAAATATAAAACTTCTTTTGGACACATTCCTGTCTTAGTTTGTGTTTGGAAAGACTAAGTGAAGTCCAAGTAAAGTGGGCTTGCTTAGCCTACCAAGAGTAACTCAGGCTTATATTGTAATTGCTCACTCGCACAAATAGCAAGTTTCAATAATTAAAGAAGATAATTCCTGTGGACAGGAACACATACTTCGTTTGGGGCAAAAAAAAAAAAAAAAAAAAAAAAAAAAAAGGAGAAAAAAGCCCGAGTTAAGGCACAGAAGACAAAAAAAAATACTTTGTTGTTTCATTCCCACACAGAAGTTCAGGCCAAAGCTAATAAAACTCTGGTGTTCTCTGTCTTACCTGGACAAGTTCTCTGTATGCAGATTTTGCCAAATTATAGGGCACCAGAAGATTAGATGCCAGAAAGTAGAGAACTTCCAAACCAGTGAAAATCATGGCAAATTTGTTGATGATGACAATAGTTTCCAAAGGGACGAGGCAGAGGCGTGCCAGGAGAGGGAGCATGTGAGCAGAGAAAAGCCAGATCTGTTTTGTTTTCATGACGCAGGAGCAGAGTGTACACACCACCAGCTGACCTGGAAATGCAACACAGTATTTGATATGAAGCTGATTATCCCTTCAAGAAAAACATATTTCAATACATTATCTTTCCATAACACATTTATCATCCAGCATATTATGACAGCCCTAACTAGGACATGTTACGAATCCGGCTCCTCTATATCTTTTGTCAGGTCACAGAAGTTAACATTTTCAAAATATGCAAAGGATATGCTTTCACTTGATAGATTAGTGAGATTTTGGTCCAAAACATATGCAGAATCATATTCAGACTAATACAGAGTCCCAGAGACAAATCATGCAGAGGATGACTAACCAAGTCATGCCTCTGTCTCTGTCCTTAATATGCCCAGCTCAGTAGAAACCCCACGAGTATCTGTACACAGAACAACAGCTTCTCCAAAGCCCAGCTATGCAAATATTTTATCATGCCTGATCTAGGAAAAAATGTAATCAGAGGTCCCGAATGGCTTTTAGACCAACAATATTTATACTGTCAAGAGGAATTACCGGCCAAGAACAGGAACAGGAGAGCAGCCAGGTCAACAGTTGAGACTCAGTGATTTCGCAATGCCCTTGGGCGGCTGCTCACAATTATGCTCTGAAGTTTGTGAGGGAGGGACAGACAGCGACCACCTACACTCACTTTAACCCCTGGCAGGGGCACACGCGTGAGCACCTCTCCCCACGCGCACACGGAGTTGGGGGGCCGTGTTTATAGACCACACTGCCCATATTATGAGCAGTGCTTCTATTAGAAGCACGGAAAGTTGTTGCTTTTATCTCAGGAGAAGCAGAATGTGGCCAAATGCATATTGCTTGAATAAGAGTAATTCTCATCCATAATTTTACAGTAAAGAGAAAACTTATTACATATTCCTTTAAGAGATATAGTTGCTCAGGTCAGGAAGGCACAATACACAGTACCAATTTTGTACATGCTCTTTTGCAGCTATCTCCACTAATCCCTGAATTTCACAACTTTTCTTGCAATGAGGAGTTAGCCCCAGCAAAGCAGAGCCTAATAACACCAGGGTAATATAATGCCTCTAGGCCATGCATTCACATCAATGAGCCCTCCTGGAATTAAATGGATTATGAAGGGAAGGTGGAAGAGTAGAAATGATAATATATTAGGATTTGTCTTTCATCCTACCTAGGCTTCTTACCTGGAAAAGGCACTGCTTTCATCTCAGTTTCAGTTATTCTGAAAACTGAAGCCTCTAAACACTCCTCCTTAAACAGCACAGTTCTTCCCCCTTTATGCTGGCCCCTCTCAAGCTGCATATTAGGACCTGCTCTCAATCTGCTAGTTGTATTTTCAAAACACCAGATGCATTTGCAGTGAGACACTTTATCACTTTGACTGGGTCTCGTAAGCCTTATCACCGAGAAGGCTACTCTGTTTATCATTTTTACAAGTACAACAGACTCCAGCCCTGAAGCCTCCTTTCTCTGCTATTTTGTTCTCTGCCCAAACACACACTGAAGACCCCCCTCCAAACAAAAATACGCCGCTACAGTCGCGGTTAAGGCAGCAGCGGCACCCGGCACAGGCAGCTCGCTGCGATTTCTGTGACTCATGGTAACTAAGGCAACCCAGCTCCACACAAAGGGACACCAGCATCCAATATGCGCCTGGGGTTTAATAAGAATGTCATAATCTGAAATAAAATACAGCCACGATACCAAGTTCAACCACTCTGGGCAGGGAGGGGGTTTACTTTGGGGCTCTCTGACCATGAAATAGGACCTCAGATAGGACCTCGCATAGCATTAAACTGCAGTGACCACTTTCCTCTAAGAAGTGATGCACTCGCCTTTGCTAAACTCTCTCCCTCTCACCTTTGCAGCCTAAACCCTTGTGGAAAGTTACTTCCATGGGAAGGAGGGCTGGACACGTCAACTGATATAAATGGAGAACGTCCCCTTGGAGCTCTGATTTCCTTCCTGAAGTCTGCGTCTTGTCACTTCTTGATCCCTTCAGGAAGGGCATAAAAAGATGCTTCTACACAGGAACTTCTAGCGACTGGCACTTTCAGTTTTACATTAGCAGAACTTTACATCAGGATTAAAAAAAAAAATCTTTCTGCCATAAATCATAGTTTATCTCCATACGGGGTTATATACTGTGAGACATCACAAGTGAGATAGTAGTTATCAGTCCAAAAGAAATGAGTGTGTGCTTAATATCAACACGCACAGCAAATTTTGCACTCTAACGCTCAAGATCAGCAAATCTAGTTGACCATTTGTGCTCTATAAACTTAAATGCCATGGACTGAAAAGTGCCAGACACAGTTAATGAATCCTACAGCTGGAAATCTCCTGCCGAACACAAGGGCTGTCTACTAGGGAATGAGGGAATAAGGAAGAAATCTGTGTTGCCTGAAGTTTCTGACATTCTTTCCCTTCCCAAAACCTCCACAAATACATTAAACATTGCTGACAGGCAGCCAAAGCCTCCCAGCCAGTAAAGCTAATGGAAAATGTGCGACAGGGAAGCCGAAGTGGTAAAACCTCTGTTCAAACCACTCTTAGTACGGAGCCGTCTTTGCTTCATTCCCACTTTTAAAAAGCTGATGTTAACAAATTTTCTGGCTACCACATTAACTGCTATGTGAAAAATGGGATGGTTTAGAAGTTAACATACAAACCCATTATGAACCACTAAGCAAAAAGCAAGTTTTCAAGATAGTATAGCTTCCAAAACCATGTAGCTTTGGAATTTTTACAGTTTTACAGCTCACAAAGTGGCATGTTTATCCAAAAGGCAGGCCTCAAAGACACGTATTTATTCCTCCTAGGGCACTCAGGAGCATGTTAGTTACCCCTTTCCGCACTCATCAGACTGAATTAGATCCAGAGGAAGGAATGAGGCTGTTTACAAGAGCACTAATAAATAAAAGCATTAACAATGACAGATTAAATTTAGGAACAGACTGGGGTACTGCACAGCTTCCTCTTTACCACGAAAAACAGCTCTATCAGTAGCACGATTACTCCTTCACATACCTGCCTTAGTGCACTTAGCAAGAGTGCTACAACACAAGACTTTACAAAATAGTTAAGGAGAAGGTGGAGCAAAACATTGGCATGTTTGTTTTGCTGTGAAAATGCCACAGTTTGGTGCAGTACACTCCAGAAACCTGGCAGATACCATGGCAAGCAACACCTTTGCAGAAGTGTTTTAAACAGGACCCTGACAAGTCACAAAGCCCACTTGGACAGGATTTTCCCAAACTTTTTAGAAGAGGCGCAATTAATAATAAGGATATTAAATATGTTAGTGCACGCCAGGTTCTAGCACAGTCAAACATCTACTTGCTTAATTTTGAAAAACAATTACTGTAAATGATCACAATGACAAGCCTGCTTCACCCTGCACTGCAGGTCCCTGTGAGGCACCTAGGAGAGAGACACAGTGTGAATTGCAGGCATTTTCTCACTGAAACGCACAAAAGGCTTTGGCTGTACTTTGGTGTCACTTGACAATAAATGTTCATGATAGACACAGAGGTCCTTTTATCAGGAAGAAATAAAACTATGCAATGCAAGTTTGTCACTGGCTCACCAAAAAGGAGCTCTGCCAGATACAAACCTTCAGCAATCCTAACACTATGGAGTAGGACAAATGAGAGCAAAATTTAATATATCTAGAGGCTCAGAAGAGGGAAAGTGATCGCTAAAGATTTCCTTTCCTCAGGAAACACCAACATTACTTCCATAAGAAACCATTAAAAGCAAAGGAAAATCCCACATTTGCAAGTTAAAAAACAGATACACAGGAGAAGTATATATTCTGGTGGACCTAACATACTATAAAGCAGTAAATCCATTTAAATCTCCCAGCAGCTTCTCAAGCTCTTAGCAGCTGCAAGCAAACAGCTAGAAGCTGAGTTTTGCCAAGAGCATATAACTGACTACATCTGTCAATGGTCTGATGAAACCCATACCTCTAAGTGAAAGGAATTAAGGAAGATGTTTCTTCCCAGTTTATTTCAAAATACACATGGGTGCAAATATTCCAACAGCCTCCCAATGGAACATACGGCTCAACTTAGCAACCTCAATGCTGAATTTATTCTCTTCTGGTTAAAGCTCATCTGGGAAGGGAGCTTAAGAGTGTAGAAAACGGAGTTTTTCGGGATTTCTATGGGATGTTTATGTAGATAAGTCACCTCTGCCATTAACCACACACTCAGCTTTAAACAGTAATGGAGTAACAAGTCAAACCTACTTTTAATTAGAACTATTCCTGGCGCCCATTAAAAGAGAAGCCTGCACACCCATGTACACACCCACGCATCTGGGATAAAAGACACCACTCAAGCCAAGCTTCCTTCCACCAGCTCTTTGTAAGGGGACGATAATGTTCGTCTATATAGAAAAAGAAAAATGCTTTATATATCACTTTCCTAGACAAGGGCATTGCCAACACCCGATCCTGCTGGAATCTCTACAGGACTTTCCACCTAAGTAATATTCTACTTAGAATGGTCCAGTCATTCTCAAGTAGCCTGAGCATGCAAGAACACCATGGAAGCAAAGCACTATATTTAGGAAGCACAGTTTTGGAAAAGTTAAGTGTAGAAGAATTAAACAATGGTAAGACCTTTTTGAAAGAAATACCAAAGAGATACCACAGACAAAACAAGAAAGCTCACCTTCGAAAAAAAAAAAAAATCTGTTCTGTCATTAACTGAAGTAAAATAGTGTCTAAAAGCTGATAAATGGTTTGCAATTTTTTCACCTCAACTTCTGAATATGAATTTAAAGTGCTTCTGTAAGCTCATGCACACCATTCACTTTTGATAGTCTGCTAGTTTACAATACCTACTTAATTTCAGACCCATGTGAGAATTTCATGTGACAATTAGGAAGGTCACAGCAAAGATGAACAGAATTGCAAGAAAATGCATCTTCTTAACAAGGTAATAGATTGATTAGAAAATTAGATGAACCCAGAAAACATTTAAATTCAACACTAAATTAGAAACAAAACAAAGCCCCCCAAACAGACCTTGACAATACTTCAAATCTGTAAGCAAGGGAGTATTGGTAAATCTGTGGCATAGAAAGGGCCAGGCAGCACACAGGTGGCCTCCCACACCTCTTGCATAAGAAGATCACAACTACCAAAGTGAAGAGAAATTTGAAACCACGAAGGTAAAAGGTGTGTAATATTCAAGAGAGATAACGAGGCAGAGCTCTCCCCTGTATTACAAATGTTCACTTACCTACTAAAGCGGTCATGAAACGATTCATAGAGAGAGGTTCCAAATACATTGGCCCTTCATATCCAGATTCCAATTCGCTCCTAACATAATCCCTAGAAAATAAAATCAAGAAGTATTACGATGCTTATGGTCAGAAAAAAATGTGTTCATGCATTCCTTATATATGAAACTTCAGTATACGTTACAGTCAATTAACTAAATTACAAAAAGCAACTTCAAGACTACTGTTATGACAACCTCGGTGGTAAAAGGAACTAAGTGAGGCATGACTCCACTGAGAAAGGCATTAGCTGTTATTAGACTGGCATAGCTGTAAAAATCCTTTGGGGCACTCAAGCTGTCCTTCAGAGCATGGCCTGAAACTACTTATTGGCAAAAATCCCTTAAGCACCCTTTCCTTTCTAAGTTTCCCTTTTAAGTATTCTTCCTTCTCATCATAATTTCTTTTCTCAACAATTCTATGTCCAATAAATAAATAGATAAATAGAGTGAAGATACTGGGGGCAAGGCTTTCCATTTCAATAGCTATCATATTTTGTACTGAAAAATTCTGATTTGCTTTGTGGTGAATTAAAAATAGGTATGGAAGAAAAGTGGCAGCCATGGAGTGGAGTCAAGGATAAGAACTCCTTCATAATCCTTTTATTCAACATGATTTTAAAAGTTCATCTCTATCCTGGGGAACTTGGGGGACCAGCTGCTGTGAATACCCTCAGACTGACTGACTGCTGTTGACAGATACAGCAAGTTGGTCTGAAAATCTGAAAGGACATTCGTGATTTCTCTCAGAAAAGGATGCCAAGGAGGATGACTCAGGCAACTAGAGAAAGAGAAAAGAACCCAGGGCAACTGGGCATTTTCCTGCTGTTAGTGGTCATCCATGAGCTCTGCCTCCAAGCAAATTAATACATGTAACCGCAATGCAACTCCAATATAAAATTCACATCAACAGCAAATATTTTGCACTGCTGGAAAAAGGTCCTTGAACAGCACAGCAGTCATTCTGTGGTGACTCCATCTCCTTCCACAAGATAGCAGACAAAACTCATGACCCTTGGGATCCAGTCTTTCTGCTTTGCCTTTGGGACCTCCCTGCACCGCTCCTAGGACGTGTCCCAGGACTCGCGTTGCTCCATCCTCATTAGAGGACGACCCACTCTGCCCCTGGCAGCATGACCAGGTCTGTGCTATTATCTGGCTCATATCATCCAGTCATTCCTGTCTAGCTGCATCATGTCCCTGGAATGCCAGGCAGACACATTTGATCCGACCCTGCATGGAACCAGTAGAGTCCATTTGCTGGAGGGGGACAGCACTTCATTTGCTACATATTTATTTATACCGGTGAGGCAAGCCAAACTCGCTGGGAGGAGATGCTGTCAAAGCAAGCAAGCAATACTGGAAACACAACTAAAGCAAGAATTGCTCTTATTTCAGTACAGATAAAATACAAAATTCGGTGCAAGCAGAGTGTTCACTTCTCCCGAGAAACATGGAAAAATTTTCTTGTTCTAGTATTAACTCACTATCCCAAGATAAGGTAATCACATTTTCATTTGCCAGAAAAAATCTCTGGAATTCAAGACATAAATCTTCAAGTACTAAAACAAACACTTCAAAGCCTGTTCTTTATAGCTGACAGCCCTGCCTACTCACTGCAGCTTTTCAAGTGTCAGAGCACATGAGCAGTATGTTGAAATGGGCTCTTTAGACTGTAACCTGCAATTAAAAACACATGAGGATGGAAAAAGGCACCTAAAATGACTGAATAGATGGAACATTTTTTCCTTGTTATCAAGATACAGCTAAACACAAGTTATTTTCCCCCCCACTTTTCAACATCCACATGCCATTTGGGGGACAGTGTTACGTATTTTACTTTTTATTCTATGCAAACTTGCAGAAAGCATTAGCAGCATAAATAGGATAATGCATTAGAGTTTAAAAGAATAAAAAATGAACACCATGGATTTTGCTTGTCTGAATTTGTTTTGACTTCTTTTTTTTTTAATCAGACTCAGACTGATAGTGAAAACACCACCTATTTCTAAATTGCTAGAAGGAAAGCAGTAAAAACATCACGTTTCTTTTACATCTGTTAGGAAACAAGTTACAAAATCATCCAGAAAACTAACTGTAGCAAGACGACCTTGCACAACTTTGCAGAGACACACCAGCAAAGCTGCACGTAAAGTTGTTTCTTGAGCAGGGGGAACGTGCCTGGAGATGACCCAGATCCCCTCAGGCTACATTTCTTACCCTTGTCTGGTTCAGTCATCTGCAGAGCTCTACACTGGGATTCATTCTTTAAGCAACCTCCTTTAATTAATAATTTTAGGATTACCAGCTCAGAGAAGCAATGTTTTAAAATCTCCTTAATTTTTTAAACAGGAAAAGTCAAAGCAATGATTCTCCTATTACATTACCAGTGCAAACACAAGGATCTTTTGGCACGGCACCAATCAGAGGACGCCTTGAACAGCTGCAGTGCCAAACAAGATGCTGAGAAAAGCAAGTGTCTGAACTCAATTTTGATCAATTAAAGCTGTATTAAGCTGTAGCTTTTACATTTCGGAATGGCTCATTTTAGTGCAGCAATGCAAGGAAAACAAGAAAACTCAAAAATAATGGTTTTAGCAAACGGAATGACTGAAATTATATTACTACAAAAAAAATCAGGACATAAGAATAAAACTTGGATCCAATAACTTCCTGTTGACTCTGGAGATGCATTTCCAGCCTCATTTAATCAAAAAGCTGGATTGTCAATATAAGATCAAAGACTGCCTTAACTAACATTGCTCTAAAAATTAAAAAAAAAAAATGACCATTTTCGTTCCAAAAATACTAAAAGGTCTTGTGTTATTAAAATATGCTTTGTAATTGATTGACATAAGGCACAGTAGTTATCTGACCTAATTGAGTCAGATTGCTGACATTTACTTTGGCTGATTAATCTCTGCAGTCAACATCAAAGACACACTCTCCAACCCTTCTGAAACGCAGTCTTAGGCTTTAAATGTCTACAGGCATCTTTAAAATGTTATTTTAAGATTATCCTTAACAGCAGCTCTGTCTCTCACTTCCTTCCCAACACCACTGGCATATTCCCATTCGGAGTCTGCTAGGCCTGACACCTGGAACACAATCATAATAAAACAGCAATGCAAAAAATAAGATAACTAGCCTCAATACGAGACCTCTCTATGTGCCAAACAACATCCCAGCTAGTGCTGTATGCAAGCAGTTACCTAAAAATTTTCAGCTCTAAGCAGAATTATTATTAAAAAATTCAGGAATGGTTTGTGTATGGGACTACTACATGTCTTATTCTGATCAGTCTGCTAAATATAAACCTCAGTTGGATTGTGTGGTTTTGTCAATAAAACGAGCGACTTTGGTACACAGTATATTTACGTGTTAGTTGCACTTTAATGCTTAGTATTTTTAATGCTTAGAACCATAAATACATTAATTTTATTCAAGAATTCTTTTGAAAAGATAATACAGCTGTAACTCCATGCATTACACAAAGGCAGCTGCTGAGAAATTCCTTTACCAATCAAGAACATTGCTTCCTTCCAAATCAGATCACTTCTACACCTAGGGAATAGGTAAGCTCACTCAAAAACATTAGGAACTGTATCTGATTTGCAAAGTAGCTAGAGAATACTCCTATTTGAATCCAAGACATCTTTTAATTAAAAATATTTTTTATATCAGTTGATGCAAGATTTAATTAAAGTTTCTAAATCACCCAAGAAGCACCAAATATAGAAAGCTTTGTATCAAGATGCTAAGCAATTCAAACAATACAATAGTGAAGATGTTTCATGTTGGTCTCAAACTTCACACAGCAATACCAGTTTTACAGTCATGCTAAGGAAGACACAAAAAACCCCACATTCCTACCATCTCACTTAAGTAGAGAAATAAATAAAAATCCAGAATAAAGAACTCCAGCTCCAAATGTTCTGGGCTAAAGCCCTGCATTGGATGGATATGTTACTACCCTTAATTTCAACAAAAGTTCTAAAAACATCTACTACATCTTTAGCTCCAGGGGGAACATTTCTAAAGTGTATCTATAAACACTCTGGACTCTCCCAAAACTGACAAAAGCCTCTTTCCTTCCTACCCTGGAAGCAGAAGGTCATAATCCCTCTCTTGTCTCCACATCCATTCAGGAAATCATTATCACAACATTAACACATCGGGTCACCACAAAACCTCCATTAATACCCTGTGTACTCAGGAATAGGTATTCCAGCAAATGCTTTTGTAATAACAATCTTGATGTGGAAATAACAAATCTATTACTTGACTGAAATCAAAGGCACATTTTAAAATGTTATCCATCAGTAGGAACCCAAACAAATCGGGCTCCAGTTGATATTTCAAAATCTTCCTCTCCCCCCTCCACCCCCGCCCCCCCAAAAAAACTTAAAAACACTCTACGAAGTCAGACTTGTCTTAATTTTATAAGATATTGAAGGTATTGTCAAAATTCAAAATCCTGGTTATCCCCCCAATTACCAATCCTAGCTAGCAAAAATAAATAAATAAATAAATAATCATTTTTTCTTACCTGGAAATTTGGTGACCAGCATACAGCAGCAGTGCAGTCAAAAAGTACAGGTAAAGCCGAACCAGGTGTTGTCTTGGTAAAGTTAGAAGCACAACACTTAAGATGTAACCTGTAACAAAATGCAGAGGTTAACATTTCAAAGAATGCTATCTAATTCCAAATTTCTTAAAATCTGAATAAAAGCTGACATTACTCAGATCTCTTCAACCACCTGTAATAACACACCACAGTTGGGAAACAAATACCTCTACTGGTTTCAGTAAAAATACATATAAGGGATGGACTTTTCCAGGGTATTTTCTTTTTTAAAAAGACTTTCATATTACCAACCATGAAGTTGGTTTCTCCAAGTGAAAGCAAGTTCCAGCATAAAGGGGCGGGGGGGGGAAACCTATTCAGCCCTCAAACACAGTCAAGCAATACAAAAAAACACAAAACAAAAACAAACAAAAAAGCCCACACTTTTCTTTAAACAAAGGGCACAAGGAACTTCTTCCTATGCTGATTAATATTACAGGTTTTTAATTCTTCCACTGTATTTTTACGGTTTAAAGATACTTTGCATGCCATAATTTGAGGTGGACAGACACAGGCCCTTCTCCATACTAGTAGTATTACAGTAATATTCAAGTCAACAGTGCCATGTAAATCAAGTGAAACACTTAACACAGTCTATGGTTTGGGGACACTTGCAGCAGCAATTCCTTCACTGCCTGTTAGCATTTAGTAAAAAAGACACAGCGCAGATAGGGCTTTATTCTTCAAAAAAAACACAGCCTGGCTACTCAGTAGCTGTTTAAACCACTAGCAGAACGCTTTCCTTTGGAGCTGTTTGTATTAGGGCACTTAAATCAAGCAGTAATTTGAACTGCACTTCAGAACCAGGGGCTCTGCGCTCACGCTCCTCCTCTTTGCTCCCAGACAGACTCTGCAGGTTAAAGAGCCAGTGCACAGTGCCCTTACTAATCTTTATTCCTGAGATCTTCCCCACAACCCAGGGCACTTGTACCTCTTTATGAAGGTCACCTTAAATGCCCTGTCCTGAAATCCATTCAAGGGAAAGAAAAAAAAAACAGCTAGCAGCTAAGAACAAAATATTACAGAGGAGCTTATTTTGCCACTTACAGCTATATATTAATGTTACATTTAAGCCATCATCATCCATCTGTTCAGCAACACTAGCAACACTTTTTCTAAGGAGTTAATTTACACTTGGAGCTTTTTTAAAAATACTTAAGCAAGAAAACAATAATGTAATTCTAGATTAAGCACTCACCAGAACTTGAATAGTTAGCTCTGTTGAATGAAACAGCCTAGAAACACAGTACGTCCCCTTATTTGACAAGGATTCCTAGCAAACAAACCACTGTGCCCCATGGAATTCAGCTTCTTGTTCACCACCCTCCTCTCCAGCAAACACACAAACAGCAGCAGCAGCAAATGCTCGGCAGAATCTGAAAGACGTTTAACCACTTGCACCACAGCCCCCTGAAGGATCCCATCGTTTGGTATATATGACTTAAAACCTTCCAGTCTCTGTCTTTGGAAAGACAAAGCCAAAGAGAATGAGCTCTTCAGTTACCAGCTTTCAAGTCAAGGAGAGTAAAACTGGTTACAAAAAACATTAGTGAGTGAGCAAGATGGGAAAAGAAGAGCACAGTGGTGATGCTGAATACTAAGTGATATTGGACATGTTTAAGTATGGTTTATATCTTCCATTTTGATTATATTAAACATGCTATGGGCTTTCGTATTAGCGAAGAAACCCACAATCCCATGGCATGATGAACCATAATCCTGTAACAAGGATTAACACCCACTCACTGCCACACTCGCCACCTCCCCGTGATTACTTTGTTAGGGACAGTTCTCCCGGTGGAACAAACCAACTCGCACAACCCAATATCACACCAGGACTCAAGCCAAACCTCTAAACCCTCTTTCTCACTGCAGCCCATGACTCATCTTCAGGTGAAGGAGGAGTAAATGAGTGTTCTTATTTTTTATATCTATACAATTTACATATTACATCTAATACTATAAAACATATATTATTTGTATATTACTTGCATTGTTTTATTGCTCTGTTTCTCTATAAATAGTCCAGAAATACAATACTTGCATTTAAGCTCTAATATCTCCTTTACATTTTGTTTCATACTCTTAGGCCACACAATGAGCCCTAGCACACTTGAGCTATGCTAGGATAGTTTCTGTAAACAGAAGGCATTTTGAGAGACAGTCATCGTACTTCAACACAGTCATGTTACCCAGAAATATTTTAGAAGAGCTTGAGGCTCATTCTCCAGTACATGACCACAGCTTCAAATAAAGAACCAGAGGAGAGACTGAAGGACTGAAAATAAACATCTAAATACAAACCCAAAAGAGAGATTACTGTCACATCTGCGGCTTTTAAACAGAGGGCCTCCAAACAGCACAGATGCCTGCAATCCTGCACTGAGAAGTAACACAAGAGAGTCAAGGTCACTGCAGTACCTTGAATGATGAACGCCACTGCTCATGAGTTTGGGCCAGAATTTAAATGTTTACTCTGTAACAGGTTTTGTTTGCTCTAATTCTTAGATTTTAGAGAGAGGGTCGAGTGAGAGACATGGAAAGTAGTTCCTTTTCACTCTTAAAATTCCCTCTTGTGACTTTATGAGAGAGAGATTTTAACATACTTCATGCTGCAATATTTGCATTTTTGCTGCAGAGGCCCTATTCCCATGGTGGTACCAATCTTACTTTTATCTACGCCTCTGCCAAAAAAGCAAGCAATTCATTACCGAATTGGCTCATTGCAAAAGAAAAGGAAGGCGAGTACAAATTCAGACATACTAGAAGTGATCTTCTATTCCCTTTTCTTCCCTTTTTCTTCAGCACAAATGACATAATTAGTGTATGGCATAAAAGAGATTTGACTTCAAAAACAAAGGACTGGGAAATTAAATGTCTCGCAGCAGATTTCTCATCTAGGTCGCTACATTCTGTTTTCATTTGCGCCTCCTCCAACAAAAGAAAACCTGATGCTGACGACATATATCTCTTTGGAGAATTCCCCATGTACAAGGCTTTACAGTTTGCAAAACAACCATCTTGGGGGGGCAACCTCCACATACTGGTTATCACTAACTGTGCTCACTTCCGCTCACAGCTTTCTGAGCTCTAGGCCCACTCCTCTCCCTTGGTGTGGGCCATGCGTGCTATTTTTTCCACTCTCATAATTTGCTTTATTGTCCTTTTTAATTCGCTATGTGCATTTCTGCTGGAGTTCAAGCAGCAGGCTCAATGGAGACCAGTTTGTGCCCTGGAAAATAACTGTCCTAATGGATGGGAAAAAAAGATAAAAGCGGAAGAGAATAAATTCTTTGCTGAACACTCTGGTAGGGTCCTGGCACTATGCCACCAAGGAACAGCACTGCCATTTGCACCCTTAGACTACCAGCTATAGAGAGTGCTATAGGAAACCAAACCAGTCAACCTCTCAAACGCCCAGAGCCATCCAGTACCTAATGCAGGAGCACAAGAAAGCAGAGTTTCTATCGTCTGCTCTGTACAATGGGCCAGATTTGTGCTCTGCTATAGAAAATAAACTGTGAAAACAGTAAGAATAAGCAAAAAAGCGAAGTTAAACACTGCTAGACAAAACCACACAGATTGGCTAGCTCATGACTTCATTTACGACTTGTTGATTCAGCTAGATGAAAGCCTCTCGCTCGCGCAGCGCTCGCTGCAGCGGCAGCTCCCGGGCTCTTTGTGCAGCTCCAAGGTGTTTCTCAGGTTCACTCACCCCACGTTACCTCCCAGCAGACCTGGGCGGAGGAGTTTTACCAACACGCTGCACACGATGGCATCTTTTGGAGCACGATCAAAGGCACCTTTTTAGCGCTCATTTTCATGATTACAGATCTCTTGTGTCCGTTTCACCTTATTACTCAAAGTTTCCTTCAGCTTTAGACTAAAAATGAGAACTCTGAACATGTAAGCCAATTCGAGAGTCCACAGCATTTCTTAGTAAAACCGCATCATCACTTGGACACTGCTTCTGCAGAGGTTTGCCAAACAAATGCTGTCCCTTGAAAAAGCCACTGCTTGTGATGGATAACTACAAAGTGAGGCACTTGAAAGTAATGGCACACTTGCTTGGTTCACGAAGAAATTAATTTAGGGGAGCTGTACCTCTCTCAGCCATGTCCTTGGAGGGTATATGCCTTGCAAAGCAGCTTGTGAAGCAACAGGTTATGATACATAAAATACCACCCAAATCCTTGTCTCTCATGACACGGCACAGGATCAGTGAAATACTAAGTTAGCCCTTCCAGTTTGGCCTAACCCTTAACGTCTTCATTTCAGCTCATTCAGAAGAGGATCTGATCACAATATACAAGTACCAGTAACACAGAACAGCCTTCTCAAAGAACGTCTTTGGTACAGCAGAAGTAGCACAACAAGATCAAACTATTTTTAGTGTCTAATTCTCACGAAAATCAACCACTGGAACAATTTACATAGAGGACTTGTGAAATTCTTTATGTCCAAAGCGCCTACCTCCGAAGTGGATGGTTTTCGAAAGATTTGCTTTATCTTACAGTAGTTAAAGGCATGGCACAGAAATTCCCAGGCAACATTCGGTGGTCTCTTCAATGGAGGCTAGTTTAAGTTCAGAAGAAACCTCAACAACCACTTAAATTTTCAGTCACACAAAACAAGAGAGGTAAAAGTTCTTGTATGTCTGCAGTTAATATTAAGTTTCATTGAAAAACTGCCAAACTGGTTCTCCTGCATTGACTGGGACGACTATGTCGTCCTTCTGTGAGAAGGACTAGCCGTTTGGCTGCTCTGTTACAAAGCAGGGCGCCGGAGAACCTCCACCACTGCGAAACGCTCTCTGCTGCAGCTACGGTGGCTCCATGACACAGCTCATGCAAAATTCAGTAAGCTGAAACTAACCCAGGAGCCAAGCCGCTCAGACAGCGCTCGCTGCCAAAATCCCTATCAGTCTCAAGCAGCCACTGGGGCATCAGAACTAGCGCCTCAAGAAGATGCTTTTATGTAGCCTGTCTCAGCCGTGCCAGCAAAATAGCTCTTCAAAAAGTCTAAGCATGGGGGGCTTTAAGGTCTGTTGGGTTTTGGGGGAGTGATGTTTTTGCAAGACAATGTCAATGCACACCCCCCTCCTCAAGCTGCCGGTCTGGCACAGTTTAAGTATAAACAGCACAGAACTCCACTTACTAACATTTGCATGTCCCAGGAAAATAAATTCAATAAAACACAATTTATTCATCACTGGTGAACTGCATCAGTCTTATCAGATGTTTCATGATTTTAAAATGTGTAACAGATTGGTTATTTAAGTATAAATAAACCAAGTAGTAAGTTGCTGGCAAAGGCTGTAGTGTAGTTTGGACAATCAAAATGGACAATCAAAACTAGCTCTGCTGCACAATTCAGGGACAGTTTCTATATTATAGCATATCTTATGATAAGAGTTCTGACACTATTTACACCTAGGGACAGTCTGAAGAGTACTGGTAAAGAACTAAGGATTAGAAGTGAACCTATAAGAACATAAACAGTCACAGTATGTTTTAGATTAGGAGCACAAGTGGCTGCCTCGACTGAGGCTAAGAAACACAATAGTGAATTCAGTATTATACAATTTCAAGCATCTCCTTTCAAGCAAGCTTCTATTATCTTTTTTTTTTCCCTTTGTAATAGAAGAAATTATACAAGTTGCCAAAAAGAGTTATCAGCTTTATACAGTAAAGTTACCTGAAGGTATTTGTATGCTGAGGAAAATGCTTAGTAAAAGCCTGGAACACAAAGACAGGCCGTATACAGTTTGGCAAGCTACAGCGATGGGAAAAAAAAAAAAAAAAAAAAAAAAGAGAGAGAGAGAGGGATTGCTGTGCTCTATTTTGAACATGACATTCTCTACACTCTTCTGTGCCTACCAAGTGCAGCATACACAGGCTTTTATCCAGGAGAACACGAAAACACTGCAAGTACATTTTTAAGAAAAAAAAAAAAAGACTGAGTACATGTCATGAAATTGCATTTAATTAAAAACAGCTACAGTTTAAAACAGTAACATTCAGAAAATAATTCTACTATCCATTTGTCTAAATACTTCTGGGAGCAAGAAAATAGACCACAAGGGACAGCAAATGTAGAGATGCTTTTAATAAGGCTGAATCTGAGCACCGTATCATCTTTGTATGCAGAGCGCATATCCATGTTAATTCATGCTTCCTCATCTCATGATATTGGAAAATTTATTTCTGGAACAAAGCAACTGCTTCGTTTTTCTAACACTTAAGTCTAACAACAACATTATTGTATTTGTTTGACTGGCGTATCTAGTTTCCCTATTTTTTTTCGTAGAATTTCTATTTTTTTGCAATGACAACGAAGTTTAGGATAGAATACCTTTTCTTATTTTTTATTCTTAAACAAGAAAATAGTATGTATTTAGTACACTTAAGTACCTCTAGCACAACATAAATTCCCACTCTGACTATGATTACAGGCTAAGGCCACAACTCTTCTCTTCAGAACTAGTTTCAAGTATTTACCAGCTAGCATAAATAGCACTGTTTTGAACTTTACAGGAGGAAATTACGTGGTTTCTACTGTTTCCACCTTCTTCATCATGCAAATGGAAAAAAAAAAAAAAAAGGAAGTGACTATCTTCTCAGAGTCATACTGCAATGCAGAAGTAAACACAGAAGTTTTAACAGTAGCAGAAAGTGCTAGTTTACACTACATAAGAGTCTGAGATAAAAAAAAAAAGTCACTAGAGGTAGCACAGATGCACCCAGAAGGACAAACTACTTGAACTTCTCAAGCAATCTGAAAAAAATTGTCTTTTAAAACCACATTGCACTCAAACCAGTTTGTTTCTCAAGCTGCTTTCCTCATAAATATTTCTAGCTGGTAATAGTGCATCAACCTGCAGAACAATATTGGCAGTAAGTAAGCATTCTGCACACAAATTTATCCCCATGCAAGTCTCAGCCACAGTGTGTTATCCACTTGTACTGAAGTTACATATTAGCAAATAATTGCCCCCTTCTTTCAAAGTAGCATAATTTCCCAAATTGAAGGAAAAAAAATAATCTATATAAGGCCTTGTATAGACATGCAAAGTAAGTCCAGACTCACAGAGACATAGCACACACGCACAAAGAGACACCTCACACCACAGAACCAAAATAAATTAATTTAAAGAGTATTATCAAAATGTTATCACTGTTTTATTGCCTGTTTTAAATGGGCAATTTGTATGATACTTTAGAAAATCTTCTTGAACAGTAATCATCAACTGAAGCAGTAAAAGTACAGAAGCTCAATCTTCTAAAAGCAAAGCATAAAAGATCTGCAACAACCTAAAAGCCCCATTTGTACAAAGAGTAGAAAGGAAGAACCCACAGGTTTAGTACTAAAATAGCAGCCAAGTGAGAAATACTTTGCTAATAATACTTATCTGCTATGCAGTGCTTTTCAGTGGTATATCTCAATCAACATACACAAGTACGGGCATGGCTATCAAATGGCTGGGAAGAGCTGTGTCAGAGCTGGAAATTATTCACTGACATACTGATAGCACAATGCCTACCTGTTAGTTTTGTATTAGAAGTTGATCTGATAAACTAGTCCCTAACAGGTATTTGCATGCATACAGGAGTACATGCAGAGCAAGCAAAGCAGCAGGTAGCTGTAGTTACTTGTCTCCACAGTCCTGTGTCACATTCACTTGCAACAAACATGCTCTACCCTCTCCCATAAACATATGAAAAGACATAGGCCAGTAATATGAGCTTTCACATTACAAGTAAATACATTGCTACCCCCAGCACAAGTATAACTGTGTTGTTAACAGAGAAAGCTACATGTGTTCACAATGATAGCAAATAACTTCTGGATAACAGACATTTAAGAGATTAGAAGTCACATGCCAGTATTTCTGTAGTCAGGATTAAAAGCCTGGACATGCCATTTCAAAATCACAGTTCTCTAGTTACTTAACCAAAACATATTTCCTTTATTTCAGTTCAGTACATCTTTATCCTCCAGGCCATCCACAAAGAAGAGAGGCAGAGAAACACTGCCCAGAGCTGGGAAGTTACATGCTAACCATTTCTCTTGGAGCTAGGCAGTGCGGATACATATCCGCACGGGCTATCAGCCTCCACAGTCAGGATCCAATCCCTAATTAACCCCATGTGCAGACACTAGATGAATCACACACCCACCTGGAAGGCAGGTCCCAGAATAGCAATCCTTTCATCTCTAAAAACAGACTTCTAGCATTTCAGAGGTAAACTTTCAGGTCAAGATTCAAACCTCAGCTCCCTGAGTTGCACTTGCGATTTCACCCCTTTATCAGTAGCGCAGGGATTTGTTACATGCTCTAATCCACTCATAGCACACAGACTGTTCTTAAGGCTGAAGAGCCACATCCACACTGCAGTGAAAGGGTAACCTTCTGAGGCAATGGCTACAGTCGAGAGCAGGCAACATCCTCTTCCCTACTTTCCTATTAAAGCCAATAAACTACACTGTCATACTTATTGTTTGCACTGCATTTCACAGAATCCTTCTCACTAGTCAGATACATGTCATAGCTGGCGTGCTGTTCTTCCAGAGCATCAACGGTATTTTTAGCCACATTGAAGCTAAATAATAAAGCTTAGTAGAAGACCCTGGTAGAAGAAGATCTTAGTAGAAGATAGGATTTCGTTCTTGCTAACAATCCTTTAAACACAGTCACCAAAACAAATGCTGTAATTATGTAACACTATTCCCAAATCCTTACAATTAAAGCAAGAAAAAAAAAAACACATTTATTGCAGTACTGTTTTCTCTTGCATACACGTGCACTTACCGACATAATGCATATTAAGGGCCAAGTACTTGTACTGGAAGAGAGGGTTGTTGTGCAGGCTACTTCTTTGGATCTGCTGGAAGAAAGAGCTGACATCCCACCTGTACAAGACGTCCAACAGCATGATGCTTGGGACCCTTAGGGCCACATTTAATATGGCTTCCAACTTCTCCTTTGCAGCCATTCTCTTCCCTCTCTGTGAACTTGCAGCACACTGTGAACAGCACAAGACAGACAAGAGTAATCAGAACAATTTCACTGTGCAAACAGCTATCAGGTTTTCCAATCATATGTATGGGCCTTACTATGTGGCCGCAAATGAATGAATGAATCAAGTGAGTGAAATTCAGATCCTGACAGGGCAGCTACTGTTTTTTCTTTATAAAGGTCAAGTTGCAATAGCAATATTTTCCCGAAAATTGTCTAAAAAGAGGGGGGGGGGGGGGGAGCAGGGAGAGGAGGGATTAAGGGGAGTACTGCCAAGCTCAAAAAAGATGCTAGGGCATGCAGTAAATAAACTCTCATTTCTAGTTGAATTGCTTTAGGACCGAAGACCCCAGCCAAAGGACCTCACTGTATTAGCTACTACATGAATATTAATATGCTGAACTTTAAAAAGCAAAGTTACCATCATCAAATCCATGAGTCACCCCTGTGTAGCATAGCATTATTTCTGTGGCTCTCAGGTGAAGCTGCACTTGAAAAAAACAGTCTAGAGTAGAGGAAAACTAAAGAACATGACAAAACCTGTGGTGGGGTCTTTCAGATTCCCATGGGGCCACCAATTACATACACTACCAGAGAAACACACTTAAAGTATTCAAGGCCAAAGTAGTAACGACCTAGCAAGTGTTTATCTAAGAGTGGGTCATTCAAACAACTGGAAACAACCACTGTAGCAGGACCAGTCTCTAGCTGAGTTCAGATTTAGGAAAAGACCCAATGCCAACTAAGAGGTGGACATTTTGAGATATTTGCACACAACTAAAGAAACAGAAAAATCTGCACTTGGAATCTGAGTTTCTGAATTGCAAAATTCGCAACTATGAAAGTCATAAAGGATTTATGTCAATTTGTCCCTTTTAAGATTGCCACAATGGCCACTTTGCTCAGTGCAAGTTTTAAATAGATACTGCTTAGCCAATACTGAAGCAAAACACAAAATAAAATCATGCTTATATACAGAAACTAAAACTTTCCCCATTGTACAGCAGAGGACAGTTTAAAATAAAACAAAACAAAAAAACTACTATCACATGAAGTTCTGCTCATGCTGCTGTGGATAAGCTGCTATAATAAACTGTTGACATGCACACCAAAAACCACAGTGACACTTGTCAAGGCATGCTGACAAAATTAATTCATCTCAGAAAGTCAGGACTGACCAATTACATCTCAGTTTGTCTCAGTAAACCACAGGTTACAGGGTTGCATCCGGGTTTCAGTCTTAGTTTTACATAGACACAGACACCTTTTCTAAACATAATGCAATAGCTCTATAAGCCCTCAAACAGCACATCCTTTCCCTCACATGGAAAAAAAAAGTGTTTCATAGTACTTGGCTTTGACCCTTACAAAGCAAAAGGAATTCAGGTCACCCTAAACACTACAAACACACCAAACGAATAACCCCTGTCTAAATTGCTTAGAGAACACTGATAATAATGTTAAACTTTTACTATGAACAAAAGATGGAGATTAAACATACAGAATTGTGCAAACACAATTCTGGATCTAGGCAGACTATACAAAATGTTTCAGCAAGCTGTTATTCGAGCCTATTTCCAGCCTATGCTCAAAACAGTTTATAGGCATAGTTTTATTCACATCCAAACTTTTAGTGTCTTGTTATGCTTTCAAAAAGCTTTACATTTGCCAAGAACACAGAATTAATTAAACCTTAGAAATTAAGCTGTCTAATGCTTTTACTAGATTATTTTTTCAGCTAAGTCAGGGCTTAGAGGTGGGGAGTAACTTACCAATATTCACTCTGTCATAAAAATACTCAAGTGAAATGAAAACTACCACCTGATTTCAAATGACATCCTCATAAGTGTCAAACCTTTTGCAGCCAACTACAACAGCTCAACATCTAGGACAGCTAGAAAGTCTCCACTTGAGAACCTTAATCATCTCTTCTGTAATTACTCCCAATGCAGAACTTTCATGGACTTCAACTAATTGAGGTTCTGCACATTCAAATTAAGCTGAATAATTTGCAATTTTGCCTCCCAAAGTCACATATTAAAGCTTCAGAACACAAGAAAATTGAAAAGTACAGCAGTTGTACTGTGTAACAAAATAAACTAAAATGCTGTTAAAAATATTGAAAAAAAAATCACATTACATTGCAATCTATAGGCTACATATTATGAGAAGCTGCCACAGAAACACTACAGCATATCCTGCCTCACAAAGCATCCAATATTAGTAAGAAATCCCTTGAAATTAACTCCACTAGAAGCGTGGATGAGTTAAATAAAGCCTCAGTTGTAATTACTGCCAAATTCTAACAGAACATAATGCAGGCAAGCAACAAAGTCCACTGCTCTAAGCTCATTATATTGTAAAGAGTGCTCACAAAGCATTATTTTGATTGGTGGAAAAACAAATAAAATAAATGAAACCATTAAAACCCTAAGACCTGTAGATAAACGACCATGACAAGACTTAGTGGATGCTCAAACAACAGAAAAGAAAAAAAATAGGTCACTCTTGTACATAGCCAAAGAATGCACTTAACATCACTGGGAAACCACTAGTTTGTCTCTCTCTCTGTTTTTTTTCTTCATGCTTTCTAATATCCCTTTGTATCCCAATCAAGATGAGGAAACATCCTCATCATTGCAGTGGTTGAGCAAAGCAGTTTTAAGAACATCAGGTGCTCACATTTTAAGTGAGTGTCAGCATAATTGCACTTTTTGATAAGAAACATTAAGAAGTTTCCCACCATACATGATCATTGATTATGGAGACACTATTAACATAGTATTTTTCAAAAATCCCTTCACCCGACATACATATTTTGTCAAAAACACATTCTCAGCTAGCTCTACCGACAACACTAAAGTTAATAAACCACGTTAAATAAATAAATAAATAAATAAAAATCACAAATTGGTCCCCAATGATTCCATTAGCAAGGAAAGATTTGCAGCAAGCACAAAAACAAAAGGCTCACAAATAATGCATATTTTGCCTTTAAGAGAAGTTTATTTCTGAGGCTTTTCCTTTGGCTTTTACCACTTCAAGTGAAGCTGTCATGTATACCACTTAACCCAGTCTAACTTTTATGGACAAACCTACATTTCAAACCATCACATCACAGACAGAAAATACTCGTAAGGCAGGACAAGCGGCCCCACACAAAATTTGAATCCATTTAACCAAGCAGGTTCAAAATTAAGTTAATACAGAAGCATGTCTACAAACAGAAGAGCATTAATTACAAAGTCACTAAAGAGTTACAGAAAAACCCTAGAGTATTTGTAAAGCTAAGAATTGTTCTGACACTATTTCCACTGAAAATGATCATAGAAAGATACAATAACTGACTCCAGCTAGGGTTAGAACTTCAAAACCAGACTTGATATTTTTACATGCAGCTGAGCATCTGTGAACAATAAAAAAGAGAAATAAAAAATAAATATAAAAAGCAGTTCAGGATTATGACCTAAAACACTTGGAAAGCTTGACTAGAAACAAGAAGAGATACAATTTCAACTTCTGTTCTCTGTTTCTGTGAAATGATAGCAATTTTGGATATAACCATGTAATAAGAGACTTGGATATGCAGAACTTGCTTCCGCTTTAATTTTCATGCTACGTTTGCAAATTAAGAGTCACTAAGAAAATTCGGGATTTTTTCTCAACAAGGTGAGCTTGGCAAGATAATCCCTAAAGGGAAAACAAAAACAAAACAAAACACACATCTCTCCACCAATATCTTATCTCGACAGGAAACTGTAGACGAGTTCAATGTCAGTTCAAAAAACTAAAGCTAGATTCATCGACTGTGTTGCACTTTCGCACTTCCAAAACCCTCCATTCTAAAAGTCTGCCCGGCTCCTGGGACAAAGTCAGGAATTTGAAATAAAGAAGAATCTATCCGGTTCTTCAGAGACTCAGATTTTTCTATCATCAGTTTGGGAGGGGGAAAAAAAAAAAAAAAAAGACCACAAAGCAAAGAAAAAAGACAAAAAAAAATCAGATACACACTTAGGGGAGAGAGAGAGAGAAAAAAAAAAATTAAAATAAAAAAGCCCTGAGTCCATAGAGGAAAGAAAAAAAAAAGGCTAATTTGTATGCGAGTCATCAGTCCATCAAAACAGATATTTCCCTGGCAGCCAGCATCAAGGAAAAGATATCTCGCTCCCATACAATTTAAATGAGGCCAAGTTCTATGCTGGCTAACAAGGATGGCACTCTTAAATTCTGCTGAGAAGGACAGATATAGCAAGCATGCGAATATACTAGTAGGGCAGTGAAACAATGCAGTCATGTACTGTAGTAATGTAATTAGGATCTGGGCAGCATTTTATTAATACTAATTTTTTCCTAATTTACTAGAGTATGAAAGTGTTACAAAAGTAATAACCAGATAGTATTTAGCATTCATTTTAAAGGCTTACAGAGGGTCAGTTTGCAAATAGACTTAGTCTTGCAATGTCAGAAGCTAAAAATGAACAGTATTTTTTTCCTTTTTCTTCTTTTTTTTCCATCTCTTCTAACAATGTGAATTGCTATAGTCAGTGGTGTCATCAGAGACCTGTTATTTCCATTGTAATAAAAAAAACAAGTGAAGTGTTCACCCAAGAATCACTTGGTAGTGAAGCGAGACACAGCTAAGGTTAATCATTTTCAACAAATGCATAAATACTGTAACATAATTTTGGAAAAACATTTTTTATGGCAAAACTAATTATATCAACACCTTATCTTATACAGCAAGTGCATTATTTATAGTCATCCTGTAAAACATTCTGCACCTTTTATGCTTCATAAGTGAGCAGGTAAGACCAACAAACTGAACTCGGGGACTAGTTACCAGGCTATCAAAAGGCTACCAGGTCCAGCAGATATGCAGTAAAATCATTCTGCTGACTGCTACAGAATCAGCTCTCTGCCTGTATATCATCAATACAATCCAGTCACACTAAGAGGGACTGTTAGCGTTTTAGACCATGTAAAGTTATTTTGCCTAATTTAGTTAAGCGCCTGAAAGATAGGAATGTAACTCACTAAAACAAAAATGCCACTGGTTACATCTTTGAGTAAAATTTTCAGAAAAAAATGCTCGAGTGAATTAACACAAAAAAGAACTGCTCTTGGGTCCTTTTTGGCCCTACAATTTCTCGACAGCCAAAGATTTGCTTATATTAACCAGTTATTCAATCAGCATTTTGCTTTTTGCCATCACAACCACGTTTCAAGGCTACACCTACCAGGCTGCCCAGCCACCTCTGTATCAGCATATTCTGCGAAGATCTGGGCAGCAGTCCCAGCGCCTCTGCAGAGGACGCAGCACCCCGAGGAGCGGCACAGACGCCGGCGGCAGCGCCGCGCGATGCAGGTTGCTGCGACCCATCTCAAAGAGCTCGGCACAGAGATACGGGCCATGCAAGGAAAGCCAAAGTGCCGCAGCTACCACCCAGAGATGCTGCAACCACAACATGTTATGAGGATGCAGATGCATGACAGGGTGAAACACAGTTCACTGCCCACAGTTGCTCATTTTGCTTTTGGCCATTTTGGGTAGAGGCTGTGTTTAGAGGCGGCAATGCCAACAGCTTGCTGCCCAACTCCTTAGAAGCTATAATGTAAACTAAGACTTTCAAGAAGATGCTTTGAGTCAATATTGATGACATTTCCATTGCTCCTCCCTTGGCTACTTAAATTGTGTAAATAAAAAGCAACAGTCTCCAGATCCACCAGATAGTTTAGCTTCCTGTAGTCTTGCATGACAATAGGATCACATGAACGGTGAAATCTCTTAGAAAAGTCCCTTTTAAACATGCCCAAACTCCAGACAAGCAATCAAAAAATTCTTAGAAAAGCACAGCAAGATGGATCATCTGCCTCTGCATGCTCCTACATACACAGCTAATTACAAAGCAGCAAAGCTTCGCTAACAGTGACTAAAAGTAAATGCAGAGAAACACCCAGGTGCTGAATCATTTTAAGCTACTGGACACGGGCATTGCACTTAAAAGACTAAACTACTGGCAACTGTCTGCTCTATAACCATATCAATCATTTCTTGGCATATTTACAGTTATCATGGATTCACAAGAAGAAGTCACCAAAAAGAGAGAAAGAAAAATCCAGTCATCTGAAATAGGTGTCCACATACCTGTGGGATGAGAAGAAAACCAGCCCAAGCCTCAAAATCTCCGAGCTACTTGCTACGAGGGCAACGTGAAGCACTAAGCAGGCTATATACTTTTTCAAGGCACACTCATTCATTCACATTTTATTGGCATGATGAGCCAGCCTCAGTCTGCCCCATGGATTCCAGCTGCTGACCCGCAGTATCGATCTTTTTCCATCAACTGCGAAGTAAGGAAACCCCGGGTATTTCATCAGATGTGTTGCTCGGTTGAGGTCAGGAGTCAGAGTGAAGAGCACTGACATTAGCACAACCCGCGGCTGCTGTGACAAGGTGAGAGCGCTCTGCTTCGGACAAGCAGCCGTTTTCTGTTACCAAGATTTGACAACCCTCCTCCCTAGCAGTGGTCACAAAGATCACCATTTTCTCATTATATCCTCTGGCAATGCTAACAAGTTTAGGAATTAATAAAATTCAATCCTCTTCCATGACATTATGGCTCAAAAAAACAGTAGGCGATTGCAGTAGTTATTAAAAATAACTAGAAACAAAGAAATATACATTCTCACGGGCAGCCTGATAAGTGCACAGATTAACCAAAGTTATAGATTAACCAAAGTTACAGGTTGCACTATCTTAACAGCACTTTTATCTGAATAAATGACTTTGTTCATATGGAAGTTTATCTTCACTTAACCACAAATAAAAATCAACAAAGATAGTAAGGAAAAAAAATTCTCAAGTTTGACATCTAGGGTGCATTTTACACACAGACGAGCAGGAGAAAAAAAAGTAGCATGAACATAATTTCAAAGTATCCAAGAGTCCCAGTTCCAGAACAAAAGTTAATAGAAATTCTTGCATTAAAAACCTACAGAAGGAAAAAGTACATTAACACCCACAGACTTCAAAAAACACATATTTTGAATGAGATCACAAATTGCTAATATTTATGAGTCAAACCTTACAGAAATCTCCTATTTAAGTGCTAAATAAAAGACTCTTTGCCCACAGTGCCTCCCATCTCCCTCACTGACTGACACCTATTTGCACTGAAGAAAACAGAGCAAGCACCTTTTTTTCTCTCTTTTTTTTCCCCACTTTACTCTCCCATAACTCACGTTATTTATGCCTTGCTTCCCCCAAAGGTATCAGGCTTATCCAGCACCCAAAACGAACCGGTATCATTCCCGAGAACTGCCTGCCAGTGCGTTGCAGGCATAGGACCAGGGGGAAAAAAAAAATGAGGAAAATCGCACCACAAACCTGATTCTGAGAGGAAGGCAATGAAAAGGAAAGAAAGGAAAGGAGGGCTGCCCGAGGGGAGGGCAGGGACCCCGCTGCTCACGCTGCCGGGCGGCTGCTCCTTACATAAGCGGTCCCATATGCTCCGGGGCTCCCGCACGGCGGGGAGGGCCGGGCCTCCCGGGGGCCCGCCCGGACCCCGGCCTGCAGCGGGCCCGGCTCCCCGGG
>NW_010580867.1:177970-201210 GCF_000705375.1 Tinamus guttatus | reverse complement strand
CTGCCGCCCCGGGAAGCGCTGGCGCTGCGCGCTCGTCCGCAGCGGCCTTGCCGGGGCGCGCGCCCTCCGCGCTGCCCCTCTGGCCCTCCTCTTGAGCTGCGGGAGCGCTGCGCTAAAATACCGCAAAATATAAAATACGCCGGGCTTTAATGCTGGGGAAAAGCGCAGCGCAACGCGGAGCCCCGCAGCGCAGCCTGGGCAGCGCTCCCGCCTCGGGAAGACCCTTGCGGGGGACAGGGAGCTTTTAAGGGCAGAGCAACCCCCATGCTTAAGTGTCAGTGTCACACACGACCAGCCTGCATGGGAGAAATGTCAAAAATCTTCCCTGCCTCCTCTTGGGTCCTAGGCATTTTTACTTGTGACAGTGGTTCTGATGCATAACAGTCATTGAATAACAGCCATTTGTTTTTGCTTGGCGTTTCTGATGACTTTCATCTTGACAGGCTGTAACCCAGTAAGAATAGATGATAGCTCAGATGATGTAAGAACAGATGATGGCTCAAATGCTTAAGTGAAGAGTGAGGATCTTTGTAACTTAGCACTGGACAGAGAACTGGGAAGTTTCCTTACAGATCTTGACTCATCCATTTTCTTGCAGATGACTTAGGGTAAGTCAGTGCATGGGTCTAGATGAGAAAGGAGACAATAAACTCTTTTTTTTTTTGTAACGTTAGTCTAGGCGGGCAGAGATTATTTGTGATAATAAGCTTGTGCATTTCCATTGCTTATCACTCTTAAACTCTGTTTGCTTTCTTAGCACTTTACTAAAAATAGCTTTTTGTTGTTCAAGACTATCAGTTTGCAGCTTGTGGTCAGGGTTTGCAGAGGGAGTAATGAGGACAGGTGGCTTTTGGTGTCCTCAGCAAGCAGATTGTATCTAGTCCTCACTTTCTCATCTCTGTCTTATGGTATGCCTGAGTAATTACATGATCATTCTTAATACAGTATTAATGAGAAGTATTTTGGCTGAGAGTAGATAATATCTGAAAAGATAATGCTGGAGAAGAAGCAGAATCAGATTTTTTTGATTCTGACATTTTTCAGGCTTTAATTCTAAATTGCTATGTCTGTACTTCTTGCTATAATGCATCTCCTGAAAACACAACATTTTCTCATAGATCTGCTTTCTTTTTTTTTTTTTTCTTCTTCTGCTCTCAAACTTTAGCCCCAAAACACGGTCTTCTCCCTTCCACAGCTAAAAATCCTGCTTCTGTTTTTGATGCAAGACTAAATTGTAAATACAGTTGATTTTGTTAAACTGAAGATAGTATAATTATGGCAGTTTTGTCAGCACTGCAACAAATGTTGAGTTCTTATAGTAGGAGTAATTGCATTGTGTAGGTGTGAGTTTTGGCTTTGTTCTCAGCCTCCTAATTTGATATTGGCACTGTGACATGTGGCCTGGGGTGTGTGTTACTGCAGCTATTGCACAGATCTTAGTGACAGTGAGTAAACTAATGCTTCAGCTGAACTGCTTGTTCAGGAACGGTTTTGTTTTCTGTGTTTTGATGGTATTCTATGCTTGCTGTTTTGTAACTGCATATTTGACATTATCATTGAGTGGTTCAGTTGCTTGATTATTGCAGGAAACATTTCTGAGATCTGAGATGACTTTATGATCCTGCAGCACTCTGCTTGGGAGCTGATTGTGCAGTGAACAGCCTGCACCTGCCCAAAAGAAGCAGCAAACGAGCACACACCGGAGCAGGGGTGAATGTGACATTGCTAAATACAGTGAAGCAAAACTTGGAGCTCTAGTTTTAATGCTGTTTTTTCTCTCATAGTTCCATACGTTGTCAACACATTTAGCATCTATTCATGCAAAATGAGCATACAATGCTTAGTTCGATAACATTTTTAAGATGTTGTAGTTCAAATGTTGTAGTTTGCCTTAAGAGTAATTCTGCTTTTTTTTTTTTTTTCCCTTACATGATCATTTTCTCTTCCTTCTCCAGCAGATTTTTTCAGAAAATAATACAGAACATATGATTCAAGGATGTCTCTCTCTCTTATAATAAAATGGGGTGGACAGGAATATACAATAACCTCACTATCAGAAGAGGACACAGTGTTGGATCTGAAACAGTCTCTTAAAGGCCTTACTGGAGTGTTACCAGAGCGTCAAAAACTGCTTGGACTTAAGATGAAGGGTAACTATTCAGATTTGTTGTTTGTTGTGGATATGAGACATTTGAGGATACATCCTAGTCAGGACGTGTATCAGCGGGGCATCTACCTCCTAGAGCTATCATTCAGATAAACAGAAATTTTGCATGTCACAATGTTGCTTATTATTTTTACATCAATATGTTCACTTTTTTAATGGTGCCTGTGGAAGTGCTGCAAATGTACATTAAAAAAGGTTAAATTGCTGTTAGTGGAACAAGCTACTGACCGTACATAGAGGAGGAGAGTAATACAGCTTGTGAATTTTAGTGTTTGATGTGTGTTTTTTTCAAGTAAGCAAAAGATGTATTATATTGACACATTTCTAAAATACCTCTGTTCAAGAAAAATCTCTGCTTGCATTGTAGGCAAACCTGCAGATGATGATGTTAAGCTTGGAGCTCTAAAGTTAAAGCCAAATACTAAAATCATGATGATGGGCACTCGTGAAGAGAGTTTGGTAAATATTTTACATGCTATTTCAAAGAAAATAAGATTAAAATCGTAATGAGAAGACATATAAAGTTGAGAATATTCTAGTCATCATTGCAAAAAGCAATGTAGATTTCGGTTGATGTCTTTTTTTCTGTGAAGGTGTTTTTTTGTAACTTGTATACATTAAACCTGGAACAATACAGGAGTTTAAAGTATTGACTTGCTCCTATGATATTATGGAATCTCAGCATTCCTCAGTAGTTCTTGCTAGTTACTCCAGAACAAAGTAAAAATAACTTAGTTTAAATAATACCATTGTTTCTGTTGCATGCAGTAGCAAAAATTTTCATATCTAGTGTTGTTTTGCTTTGATGATATTAATTATCTATTATTATCATTCCTCTAGGAAGATGTTCTTGGGCCACCCCCTGATAATGACGATGTTGTGAATGATTTTGATATTGAAGAAGAAGTTGTTGAAGTAGAAAATAGGTTAGGAGTTTTATCCATTAAAGTAGTCCTGTGATTTAATAGACAACCTGCGTTTTAACTAACTATAACTTTTTGCTTTATTGTATTAGGGAAGAAAATCTACTAAAAATTTCACGCAGAGTTAAAGAATACAAAGTGGAAATTCTGAATCCTCCAAGGGAAGGAAAAAAGCTACTGGTGTTAGATGTTGATTATACACTATTTGGTGAGATTTTATGCAATTATCCTGTTTTGTTTAAGAGGTCAATCTGTTTGCCAGTTAACATGTCTTGATTTTTGCTTTACAAGTCCACTTCAGTAACTTGGGGTTGTGTGGTATTACTCAACATCTACTTTATAATATTTTAGAATCTTCTGCTGATAAGTTTAAAAAGAATTGTACCTTACAAATGTTGCATACCATTGATTTTAAAGCAGTTCTACTTTCTATACAACATAAAAAAAATAGTTTAGCACCTGATCCAAATAACTTTTAACTCACCTGCGTATTGGACATCATGGAGCCAGCAATGACTTTGTTGTTGTAATGATCTCCATCCATACGTGACAGATTCCCCTTTTGGGAGGTGGGAGAGTAGCTTCCAATTATATTTTCAACGAGTTACTAGACATGCATGAAAGCATGTTTTACCTGAAAATTCTACCAGACTGGTTTTCTTGGAGGCCACAGTTGAGATGTAGGCCTGAGATGTAGGTGTGTCCTGATTGTAAACAGTTTGTGTCCTTCTCTCTCCTTAATTCTTTTTTGATGAGATTTGTTTGCAATTTCAGATCCAAATTCCATCTGTTAATGACAGGGTCAAAGATTTTATTTAGAGGTCTCTTTCTAATGGGATCTCACTGACAGCAGTTTTCCAACCAGAACATGCAGCATTTATGTGTCTGAAAAGTTTGATACATGTTCAGAAGATGATCTGGACTAGGTTGACAGGAAGCTGGTTTATGTCTGAGCTATCACAAATTTGCTAAGGGTCATAGATGAACTATTTGGCCTGGCTGCTCAAAGATATTTAGACACAAAGCTCTCCCTGATTTAATTATTAGCTAAGCCCCCAAATAACAACAAATTAACTTTCCTTCTGCTGCTTCTGTCCTTCTCCGCTGCTTCACTTCTTAAAATGGAAGTGTGAGTTTGCTGTTCAAAGTACATGGTGGAGGGTGAATACGTTCATTACCTCCAGTGCTACCTTGGTAAAACTCTCTAGTAGGAGAACTCACTGGTAGGACAGTCAGATGAAACACCCTAAACTTAATGATTAATTTCTCGTCTTTGCAGACCATAGATCGTGTGCTGAAACTGGGGTAGAACTAATGAGGCCATATCTTCATGAATTCCTGACATCTGCCTATGAGGATTACGATATTGTTATTTGGTGTAAGTAGCATAGACAACACCCAAGACTTAACTGTAAATTGTCAATAATGGAGGCACCAAGCTAAAAATACTTACATTGCTTTTTAGTGCAAATCACAAGATATGAAAAAATGTATTTTTTTTGCCCATAACACATTCACCAGGAACATTCACACACAGTTGTTAGAGCTGCTTTAGAAAAAGAGTAGTTTCTATGTGGGTGGGAAAAAGAAAGCAGCACATATTGCCCATCCGAATGGATCTAATCACAGCATAAAGCTCAATATCACTTTACAAAGTATTAGTTTGTACAAATAAGTGTCTGCAGTAATGAAATTGTGTAATCAATATTCAGACACTGCTTGATAGATTCCTTTACAAATAATCTCTGTCTAGATAAGTAGTGAAGTGTCATAGCAAAGGAAAAGTAGAAATGAATGGAACTGACTACAGGAATGGTAGATTGTTTGCTTTAACACATTTTTCACTTCCTGCCCAACATCTGGAGAGCAGACTTTACTTAAGACAGCTTTTAAACCATGTTAAAATTACCACAAAATTTAGTTTTATACTCTTGAACAATAATTCCACAAATTCTTAGATCCATGGGCAATGTTGCTATTTTGTGCCTTGCAGGCCTTATGTATTCTTACCCTTGCTTCCTATAAAGTCAATATAGTGCCACTGGCCAGATGTAGCCCACTTCCTTTCACCCTTCAGTAACAGCTGATCTAGAAAATAGGTTTGACTACATGCAGTGCTTATTGTATGCATTCAATTGCAAAGGAAGCTCCTTGAAATAGAAATAAGCTTTCACAAAGGCAGAATAATTTAAAGACAGTGACCTGAAGCTGTAATAAGAATGAATCTTCTGAAATGAAAGTTTGTGAATTTATTGTTGGATAGGTTAATAAAGGATAGGTTAAACAAACAGGTTTTTGGCCTTTCTTAATCTGTTTTCTCCCTTTTGTTTTAGCTGCTACTAATATGAAGTGGATTGAAGCTAAAATGAAAGTAAGTTGTTCTAAAAATACTAATTATTTCTAGCCTAACTGTTCATTTAGTTGCTCCTATGTTCAGCCTTGTAAAGAGGAATAGCAACTGGGGAGCTCATGTAAATTGAAATCTGAGTGTTCTAAATGCTTATAGACGCTTTAACATAGTTTTGTCACAGAATTAGATTAAATCTAATTTTAGAATTGCACACAAACTATCACAGCAGTGGGTCCTAAATTTAGCACAGTTAAACACTAGGTGGTGTTTGCTGAAATAGATTAGTTACTGCAACCGTCATTGTTGCTTTCATGTTTTACCTCTAATTAGTAGAGTTGTATAATACATTTTGTTTTTTTAAAGGTGTGGATAAATATGGCATATGCAGGACTAAGTCAGCAAGAGGAAACCCCTTTTGTATTTATCTTGTATCTCTTGCAGCTGTGTGCCTCGTGCTTCCTCTGCCTTATTAAAACATCCGTAAGAGCTCTTTCAATCTTGGTTCCTTCCGCACCTAGCCAGTTTTGCACAGCTGACCTAGTGGAATACATCTACAGCCAGTCTTAAACACAAAGCTAATCAGCTTACTAAAAATTGCTGTATGTTTGGTTTGAGAGTTTATGTGTCTAGAAATCAAAACAGTTTCCTCCTTTTTGGGGGAAAACTTTTATAAATTTAGACTTTGTAGTTTCTACTCTATTTGTTTCTACTCTATTTGTTTCTTTTAGTTTAAGCAGGGCAAAGAACACTTTCCCATTTTAATTTGCTCAAAATAGCCTTTTTTGCTATAGTTTTTCTAAACAAACAGAAATGCTTCATATTTATCTCTGAAATAAAAACCTTTGATCATATCTGTGAAATAGTTCCACGAAAATAAAACACTACTGACACCTATAGTTATGACTTCTGTAGCAGTCTGCTACATTTAGGAAGAAACGAAACCTAGATTCTATATTACAAAACTATGATTTCAATCTAGAAAGAGAATATTACTAAAATATTATTGAAAGAGCTTGTAGCTGTGTCTTGTGAGTTAGCTCTCTGGCTGTAAACAAATGCCTTGTAGCAGCTAGAGGTAAGTGTGAGCATGATGAAATAAGTCTACAGATCTAATCACTTTTTTTTTTTTTACTTAGTTTCAGCCCTGAACATACATATATACATGCTATATATATATATATACACACGCACACAAGCATCACACTCTCTGTGGTATTTACTGTCTTGCAAGCCAAGTAATTCTTTGTATCATGGTCTGTAGGCTTAGGATTTTACTAGGGGAAAGCAACTGGTCCAAACAATGCTTTCTCCTACACTGGCCACCAGTTTCCATATTGCTAGGTCATCTTCCAAAGTCCTTTTATTTGTTACTGAATCACCACCTTTCCATGCCTGGTCCTGCATCTTGATCACTTGAAATTCCTACCAATAAACTACAAATTCTCCTTAAATTGACCACACAGGAGTGCATACCTCTACAGGTTCCATCTAGGAACAATAATTCCAGCAATCCTCGGTATTCCAGTTTTGTTTAAATTTACAAAAGCAGAAACAGCATGAAAAAGAGGCAATATCGGATAACCAAGTTTAACCTCTATTTTACCGTATGCTTACTCATAGACTTCAGATGCTCTAGAACAGGCAGCTTTTTCAGCACAGCAGAACACTGGCCCAAGTAGCTGGCGCTTTTCATTTGCCTATAAAAGCAAGTCATCTAAGTGTGGCTGGATAGCTGCAAGAAAGCTGTTGCAGTGGATATTTTCTCCTTGCTATGTTATTGCTGTTGCATGCACCAGAATTAAGTCAGCAAGATAAAATGTGTTACAAATAGTCAGCAGATTTTATTGTTGCTCTTCAACTTTAGAAAGGATTTGAAATGATCAAAGATTATTTTCTAAAAGTGATAGTTTTCCTTGAAGTCTTTATTTTAGGAGTGATCAAATCTTTACAATGCAGACAGTCTCCTGACTTCTGACTGTCATTGTCTGTCTTGGATATACTCAGGAAAAAAGGGAACAACCTTTTTTTGGATATTTTATTGGGCTGTGATTTACTGCATGTTACTGAAATGAACGAATAGCAGAACACATGCATACCTGCTATCCTTGTTATAGGGCAAAGCTCTGAAACCTGTAGAATTTGTGAAAGGTTGTGCATGAAGATATGGCCATGGGTTGTCTGTATTTTGCCTCTTCTGCAAAATTACTCTAATTTTATGCTGACAACAATTGTTGTCTAACTGTAAACACTGCCAAAATAAATTCCTCTCTGCTTTTCCCCTCGTTAGAATGGGGTACTTTGATTCTCCACATATAAAACAGATACTTACTTTTAGTGTGTTTCTATTTATCCTCAGCAGCTTAGCTTTTGACAAAGGTGTTAACCTTGTTACAATTGCACAGCAGGAAAAATTGTCATAATCTGAAGCTTTAATCAATAGTCTTTTTGATGCAGGAGCTTGGAGTGAGTACCAATGCCAACTACAAGATAACCTTCATGTTGGACAGTGCTGCAATGATAACTGTGCACACTCCTAGAAGAGGACTAATAGATGTAAGTGTTATTGTTTTTCCTGGTCTTTTTTACTTTTCAAGAGACATGTTATCAAACCACCTTCTACTGAAACCATTTATTAATGTTTCCTGTTTTAATTTCAGTAGGTCGTTTGAGTAACACTGCTTTCAGATCGAATAGATATGACTGTGGCAAGAAAATGTAGTGCCACACGGATTTCCTTTAGGTTGAGAGTATGTAGCATGCTGTACCATTAATATCTCTTTCCTTAAAGCCAAACTGCCTGCTAATTTTTCAGCAAAAGAATTCAAGGGTCCCATTCAAGCTCCTATAGACTGATATTTTCATCATCTGCATATGATCTAAATTACCTCAGATACCTAATATGCGTCATTTTTGCAGGTGAAGCCTCTTGGTGTTATCTGGGGAAAGTTTTCAGAATATTACAGCAAAAAAAATACTATTATGTTTGATGATATTGGCCGAAACTTCCTAATGAATCCACAAAATGGACTCAAGGTAATTTTAACTAAGTTATCATTTATTACTGCCTTTCTCACACTTTGAAAAATACGTTTTCATACTTCTGGTTGTATCTTAAAGAAAAGAAGTTCTTAATCAGTGAAGATACATGTTTTATTAATTTTGACTTAAATTACTATTTGTCCAGGCTAACATTTCTGAGCAGTGCTTTTCTAAAAGCAATAGAAAATGTTTGATTCATTATTAAGTACACTTTGATTCACTTTTGTTTTTAAGAGAACTGAAATCACTGAAATTACAATTTCTGCATAAATTACGCTTGCAAAACATAATCAGGTGGGGCATTACTGCCATTAAAACAGGCGAAGTACAATGTCAAGAAAATATCAAGCTGCTGTACTTTGTTAGCATGCAAGCACTCTGCTCCAGAAAATTTAAGACCTGGAGCCATTTTGAGTGCAGAACAGTAAATTTCATTCTATAAGATTTTCAACCACTTCCTGTTCCAAGACTCATCATCAGTGCTCTGAATAAGCAGCATGCTACTTCGATTTCTACTGATAGATTACAGTGCAGCAATATGGTACTAAAAGAATTTCAAAAAGTACTTTAAAAATGTTTGCAAATGCAGTGGTAAAAGATATTTGTTTGAAAACATCCATGATTTGAAGAAAACAGTAATCACCGAGACCTGACAGGGAGATGTTAATCAGAACCATGTCCTGTTATGAGCGTCAAAAGAATATCAAAAGTCTTTCTGGGAGACGATTGCTCAGGGAGCTCCCTCTAGCTCAGATCTCAAAGATGTTTATCAAAACATTAACAGAGCTGCAGGCAAGAATGTTGAATAGCTAAAACAAGGCACAGTTATAATGCCTTCCAAGTTTAAAGCAATTGTCAGATAAGCTTTATTTCTGACATCTCTTTAGTCACTGAAGTTATGATTCTATTTAAATTATTTTTGTTGGAAAAAAAATAAAACTGGCCCTAGAGAGGCCACACAACTCATTAAGCAGAGCTGAAACCCCTCATGTCTCCTGTAATACAATCCATGTAATTAGAAAATATGTCAGTCTATTGCAGATCAGTTTGTCATTCTGCCTTGCTGGGAGGGGAGAACTTGAAGAACTGCAAAACCATCAGGATAAATGTCTTGCTGGAGGACATACCACACAAAGTCCCTGTAGTCCAGATTGCATTAGTAACAGGACAAATTGGAGGCGGTCACTAAGAAGTGTTCCCTTTCCTTTACCTAAGAGAAGTTCTAAGTTTGAATAGTACTAAAAATATATTTTCATTAAGTGGTAAATGTTAGAGAATTGAAAACATTTTTCTTTAAGCAAATGCTTATACCCATGTGATTCATTTCATATAGATAAGGCCTTTTATGAAAGCACATTTAAATCGGGATAAAGACAAGGAACTTCTAAAACTCACTCAATACCTCAAAGAAATAGCAAAATTAGATGACTTCTTGGAGCTGAATCACAAACATTGGGAAAGGTAAGAACAAAGTCAGAATTATTTCTTCCTTGTATTTCTGGCCCTACTCTGTTGTAGTTAAGATCATCTGCAGAAATACCAGAAACAACTGAGCAGATGAGCATCACTTCTAGTTACAGAGGTCACCCAGTAGTAGAGTAGAATTTAAGACTATGGCATTCAGGCTACTTCCCTGAAAAGTTAGAATTTTGACAGTAGGGAACCCTTCCTCCCCCCCGCTCAGAGTTCATGATCAACATTTGTTTTCAGTAGAGCAACTATACTTCTTAAAGGAAAAGTAATTTTTGAAGGAACTTTGTCCCTGGAAATCTTTCATTATCCCCTCCTAAGCTGTTCGCCTTTGTAGATCTCAAATCTTTTGTTACAATGCAACTTTTCCAGTTGTTACTCCTGAGGTTTAGTGTTACAGTGTGGTTCTCAGATGTTAACCAAGTTGCATGATACTATAGTATTCGTAGAATCTGTTATGTAAATGGATTTTCTTAAGACACCATTTAGGGCATCCTAATTCTTGCTAAAGAATGATTAAAGTGTTTGCCAAAATTCATCCTCAGGATTTTATGCAATGCTCCAAAGTTTCACTGCAGTAGCCCAAAGTTTCATTACATGTGGAATAGCTATGCAGTATTCTAACAGAAAAACATTTATCCAGTGCTTAAAATAATAGCCTTATGAATTTGTCCTTTCTTCCTCTCCTTTAAGAGGGGCAGACACCACATTTTAGAAGTGAAATGTACTGGATGTTTCACAGTATCAAACTGGTTAGATTTTTTGTAGCATTTACAAAGACATCAATATCACCACATAGCCGAATTACTCTGGCTATAGCAGGAGGACTGTAAGATCATATAACTCAGATTCTCTAAGGAAACTAGTAGCAGATTGCTCTGCTCCTTGTGGTGGATGACTGTTCATTATACTCTTAAATTTATTTGAAGGGGTTCTGTATTCAACTTAAAGAATATAATCACTAATCTGATCGTTAATTCAACTGATGTAATTTTTAACCTCTTAGAATCAAACATCTTTACATTTGCTCCCCCACTTAAAATAATACAGTTTGCAAACATGACCTTGAATGACTGAGATAATCCATCATGGAATAAAAATAATGTTGAAGTAGCAAAATCACGAATACTATTGATCATAGTCCTGTTTCTTCTCCAATAAAGCACTTGTTATTGAGAAGAGAAAGTAGATTCATATGTTAGACTTATAAAAGGCTTGTATATATCTGTACCCATCTCTTCTTTTAAAGAGCGTTTTTTTGTTTCTTTCAGGTATCTTTCAAAGAAGCAAGGACAGTAATGCTAATAAAAGTGTGTGGCACTGAATTGACGGGAACATAACTAAGATCATTGGACTTTTCCTTGCTTTTACGCTAGAGTGTAATAGTGCTGGACACTGGATCCAATGCCAGAATGACTGCTATACTTGGTCTTCCAGTTGGTTGGTTGTGGGTTTTTTTTTTTTTTTTTTTTTTTAAAAAGATCACAGCAATAAGCTTAAAGCAGGAGAAATCAGTTACCTTCTCTTGCATTCATTTCTGATGTCACTACTTAAAACTTTCCTCTCCTTTGCTACCAAAACCCAACCATAACCATTAAAGACCAAAATCATTCTGAAACTAGAAAAAAAAATTTAGACCAAAAAAGTTGAGTAAGGAGCCAGCATTGGCAGTATATGAATTGTATGAGCCCTCTCTTCCCACCATCTTTAGAAACAGTCTCCCTCTCCCATTCCAGTATTTAAGTCTATAAATTACAAGTTGTCTAAGTTTGGTACGTATTAGTATGTCAGTGTTTCTCTGTGCAAGACAGTAAGATGGAAAAAAACTGTGGCCAATCTACACCAATGTCAGAACTTGTACTATAAAACAGTGTTTACTGGAAAAAAAGAAAAAAAAGATTGAAGTTTGAGGGAGAAAATTCTACTCTTACTTGGTAAGTGAAAAGCAGTCTACCTGAAAAAGGAATATTCTTCTATGTCAGATAAAGGGTTTAAACCTCAGAAGGGAAAGTCATATTCCTAACAAAGCATGAACAAAACCCCTTGTTCTCTTCTAGCTAAATCTTGTCAAAGTGCAAACACTGTGTTTAAATACAATATTCAGCCATACTGTTCTTAAAATATCATTTACTTGCGCTGCTTATGCCTGCACTATACAAGTGTGATGTGACTGCTGTTTGGCATTACCAACAGTTGTGCATTATGCAGTTCATGTATTTGAAAGAAGACTGACCCTTTCAAATAAAAATGGGATATATTGTTCTTAAGGAACTATAGCAGTTGTGTAAATAATAAATGCCTTTTTCATAATTTGCCCCGTGTTGTTTTAAATATGACATTTGCATAATAGAAAAGCTACTGATGATAATTGATATTTTAAAAATATATATATTCCATAAATGCTGATTTTGTATTTGCTCTTAGAGCCTGGTATGTGGCACTGCAGATGAGGGCAGTGGTGTTGAATACTGAAGCACCTCGCTGCCTTGGAAGGGAACCTTGACAACGAGTGTCAGAATGCCAAGACAGCAGACACAAATGAGCTGTTAAAATGAGCATGTTAGGCTCCAGCTGAATGACTTGTCAGAAAATATACAGTCTCTTATCTACTGTTCTTCATAGTTTAGTACCAACTCAAGATGCATTTAAACTAGTAAACCAGAAACCAGATTAAAAAAAAAAATCTTTGTTTCAGGTAAATATGGCAGGTGAATATCTGCCATAGTGTCTCTTTAGAACTGATTTCTGAACTATAAGTTTGACTTACTCAAAGTCAAACTCAAATTTGCTCAAAGTCCTGAAAATTCATCCTCCGCCTGGTTAGATTGCAGTGGTGCTTGAAAAAAGGAGCGGTAGGTGAAGTACTGAAATACATTTTAACTTAAAGACAAGGCATTGCAGCTGCACCACTTCTAAAATATATTATGCCAAGCAAAGGGAAAGACAACCAAAATAAGAACAAGAGGAGGAAGCTGGATTTTAAGATGCACCAGTACCATTTTGTTCACAAGTTGGCATACAAACGAGAATTTTGCAGTGAAGACATGATACTCCTTTCTTTTGTTTTATAGAAAGCACAGGGAGAAAAAAGTGATTTTTTTTTCATTGACATCAGGATTTTATCCGAGAATTTTGTATTATCTGCTAATCCGAAACAGATGCACACTCCCTTTTCAAATGTCTTGCAAACTGAAGTGGAAAATAGAGTGGTCTGGGTGTGGTGATCATGTTTTGTTTGTTTGAAGACCAGTCTGCAATTTAGATAGTTTTGCAAACAAAATCTGTATTTCACTGGTCTTATGGAAAAACTTTGGTAACTTATTTGGCTGAGGGGTTATCAAAGTTCATAAAATCCTGAAGTTGTGAATAAGGCAAATGCAGAACTACTGTTCATCATATCTCACAGTGCCAGAGCAAGGAGTCATTCTTAGAATGGTTTAAAAATGATGAGAGAGGCAGATAATCTTTTTCAAATTGTTGCCAGTTGGTTGTGGATGCAGGGACGAGCAGCAGGTTCATAAAGGGATTAGACAACTTCATAGACATGAAGCCCATAATCAGATGATAAAATAGACTGGGAAGTTTTCTCTAATACCTTTAATACAAAAATTGTGGCTGTTCAGGAAAAAGTGTGAATCTCTCACACAGGCCAGGCCAGCATGTTCTCCCTCAAGTCTGTACCCTTTAACTGGGTGAAACCCTGGCCTGTGCAGATCTCCCGTTCAAACATAACTAGGTGGCTTTTTGGCCTGTGTTTGTAAAACTCTAGCACATCCTAGGATTCTGTGCCAACAGTTTAGAATAGCTGCAAAAGTAAATGTTACTTTTCTGCTCATCTGAAAATGTGCATCTACCTGCTTACCTTCAGAGAAAGGTATTTCTATGTTTCGTTTCCCCTTTTTGGTAGGGAAGACAGTTTTGACCTACTTGTACTTCCAAAGTGAAATTAAGCCTTAGGATAAGTACCAAGAGCTAAGCTCATTAATGTTATTTCCTCTTAAATTACATTAAGGTTTCTAAGCAGCATTTGATCAGTATGACTTAATTTTAAAGATCAGAACAATTCTCGGACTCTGGAGAAGCATTAAATGGGGTAGTCTGAAGTGCTGCAAACACTTTCATGTGTCTGAGGGGCTGTATTGGCCTCCCACTGCACGTCAACTGTTTTGTACATTGTTCTGTCTGACTATTCATACCAAAAGAGACAGTCCATTTAAAAATGAAGTTCTCTACGCTCTGGATGTTTGACAGCTCTGATGCCTCACTGTGGCATGCATGCTTATAGCTGGGCTTACAGAGAGTGACAGCCAAGGCCAAGGACTGAACTGCAAATTCAGCTCCACGAATCTTGCTGCAAGACTGTGAAGTTTACAGCTAGTTGCCAACTGTTATTCCTGCCTTGACATGTGATTGACAGCAAGTGGATGCCAAAGGGTTTCAGACACTTTTCCACTCTATCTGGGATGTATTCAAGACTGATATGAGGAGTTTTGAATACTGTCTTTCTACCAGTAAATGAAGTCCAGGTAGAAAACTGTTTTAGAATGTAAAAATATACACATTTCTCCAGATTCATTAAAGCTATTCAAAACCAGGAATGCTGCATTAAGAGGTGTCAAAGGGCAGGACACCCTGACATGGCAAGATGATGGCAGGTGCTCCCAGTTCGGAGAGTGGGTGACCACTGCACCCAGTTTAGGGTGGCTGGTGAAGTGTTTTAGTGAATTTGAGGGAGACACAGTTGAAGAAAAAGGCAATGTTGAAAAACAACAGAAGGACCAGAGAAGAATACTGATTTCTCCTGAGAAAAGATACACCTTTCACATGTTACAAATCTCTTGTGTGGGTAATACGGGCACTACTACCCAGCAACAGCAGCAAGATATTTATTGGGATACTACACTGTTACACATGCTTTGGGAGGGCTGTTGGCTGATCAGGAGGGCCTTGGGTATAAGCTACTCAAAAGATGCAAGATCCTGAACTGCTTCACAGTTAAACTTGAACAATTTCAGTTTGTTTAGGTTTTTCTAGAGAACGGTGGAAAATGACTAGCATTGGATTACAGAGCTGAGTTCGACTCTCCCGACTCCTGGCTTTATCGGCCGGTCCATACTCCATACCTTAGACCTTTATTTCCCAGCTCAGTTGGGTCAGCCGCTCCAGATCTCCTGCAGTGCAACTCCCAGTTCTCTGCTCCCTGAAAGTCACATGAAGCTTCAAGCTCATGATTCATACACCAGCCCTTTTCTGGTAATGTTTTATTATAGTTTAAAAAGACCTTTTATGTACAGATAAGCTTTCTCTTGTATCTCTGAGCTTCATTATTCAAGGCATATTTGCAAAATCTGCTCATCTCTGGAATGCGGGGATGCTGATTTGATAACTGCAAACACTTGAACATTCATTTAGTTCTCAGGAGCTTGTGCATAGCTCAACATATTTTCTTGCCACACATACAATACCATGCAATTAACTTCAGTCTCTCCTAGCAAATAGATTTCCCACCAATTATTTTTTTTTCCTAAGAAATTGTAGGGACAAGTCAGAAAGAGCTTTTTCTCAAATTCCATAGTGTTCTTAGCACGATGGGTTTGTAGGCACATAAATTGCATCATGAACACTTAACTGAAATTTAGTGTTTTCTTTCCAGTTTTCCAGCTGAAACTAAGTGCACTCACTCTACTCACACCACCACCAGTTTTGAAGATACTCATGCATCAAACACACACATCGCATTTTCAGCACACTAAAGACTAGGTTCAGTACAGCCACCATGCAAGGGACTGTGTGACCTGGAGCAAGGCCTGCATGGTCATGGGTTGTGTCCCCTGTTCTTCCCTCGTGACATCCTGGAGTATTTTGACTGCTGGGTTATTTGGTTCGGTGTTTAGTATCAGAGGGAAACATTCACAGATTAAAAAAAAAAAAAATCTTTGGCTGACACTTAGCAACACTAGTTAGAAGAACTTCCTGCCTTCTCTCTTAAGCAGTCTGGAATTTTCCCCTTGTTTCTTAAAAGCATCTTCGCATGGTTGCATATCACATCTTAATTTGTGCATTATTGGCATAGTGGACAATAAATGCTCTCTAGGAAACCTGATGTCCTGATATTGTTGACAGAGTGCTCCGCTAGCTTTACATTCTAAGTTATTGATGTGTTACAAGCTAATAGCTCCTTTGGTAGCATCTAAACTTTATTCCTCAAGCATTACCCTCTAGTTAGTGTCATACTGGAAAAACAAATTGTGGCACAGGAGGAATAATATCAATAATTTAGCAGCTTTTAATAAAACATTATAAGATATGCTGCTGCTTAGGCCAAACTAAGATAGCCATAGAATTTTGTTTTGCAAGGCTTACTTGCTCTTTATGCTGCTTTCTATATTCATTCCATGCTTCATTACATACAGGGGCATGCAAGGCTTCGAGCAGTGAGCACTGCAATCACCAGCTTGGTAGGCAAGCATGAGCAGAATTTCAAGCACATGCTTAAAACATAACTGATGCTAGTGTGACTTTTGGGCCCCACTGGTGTCCTGATGATGGATATTTCCTTAAACCAAGACAAAAATGAGCACATTTTGAAAAATAAATAGGGGTATTTACTACTTCAGTGATAAAAAGGATGGTATTTTTTCAAAGTTATGATTTTTGCTTTTTAATCAAGCTGCCTGGACCCTCGCAAGTGTGTCTGCCCCAGACACTCTCCCAGTGACCCCATACCTGCCCTTCAACCTTGTACTACCTCTTTTCAAACAGAAAAGCTGCACGTGGCTCTTACCTTCCTATGGCCTCTTCAGCAACGACATGGCAGTCAGAGCCATGGCAAGGCCAGCAGGCTGAAGTGCTCTTCATTTTTTTCGACTCATCCATTTCCATTTATTATCCAATACTATCCATTTGCTAAGAGCAGGAGTTTTAAGGCTCATCTCTAATTATAGCTTATCATGCTCATCTCAACAGTATGGATCTGCTTTCAAGTGGAAGGGAGGCTTGACAGGTCAAAGCTGAGTATGTGAAATGCACACAGCTTGGCCACACTAACCTTCACTATCCCACAGGAGAAGCACTGAGCTTCCCAAATTTAACTTTAGGAAAAAAATTAAGGCTCCCCAAACTTTGAGTAATAGAGATGCCCTCATTTTATGTAGCATGTGCAACTGTCACTGCATTCTCCTTCCAGATTCAGCTAATCAAACAGCTTTTTACCTCTGGAGGTTGTCTCCATTTCTAGAGTTCTTCACCCACCCATATATAACCACAGCTCATAGTACTCCTGGAGGCATCTACTCCTTAAATTTTCATTTATCTGTATTTTCCTGAAATTGGAAAGAGAATTTACAAGTATTTCTTCCAGAATACTTTTTTTTTCCCTTCACAAAATAAAATTAAAAAGCAAAACATGGGCTACATATTACAGGACATTCACCAGCATAGTCTTTGGAATAGACGCTCCCTGCCACTTGCATCCCCTGCAGGAACCTATTCTTTCTGTGATAACAATAGCAGTGACAGCTCCCCAGGAGCCGGCCCAGCTGCCTTGCTGTTTCTCTTCCAAGCTCCTCCAGGGAGCTCAGCAGTTTCTGCTGGGGGGCCTGCAGCAAGGTCCTGGTTTGAAAAAACTACTGCATGCAGCTATTGTCACACCCAAGTCAACAGCAAAACTCTGATGATAAAAAAATGCAAGTCCTGGTGTTACCAGTCATGGCTAGAAGTGTCCTAGGTAAAAGGTGGCATGACCTGGACTGCACAGTCAGTCCAAGCTGTCTGAAAACCTCCTTGTTTTTCAGTTCTGCTAAAATACCAATTACTTTGGTAATCCTTTAATCCAGTTTCTCCCCACAAACCTGGGAACAGAGTCCCATATGCAAAGAGGAAGAGTATGGACTAGGTTCTCCCATTGAGATTTGAAACATAACAGTAATTGGAGCAAGTGGAGGAACTGCCCATGAAGGCAGGAATAAAGAGGGAGAGTCATATTTTTGCCTTAGCACCAGAGCAGTCTGCCAAATGTTTGTGTTGTGACCCAAAGTTAGTCATATTTGCAAATGAAATGGGGACTGTGCCTTAATCCACTAAAAACATTGACCCTTGAATTCTCCAGAAAAGTTAGCTTTTTATCTTTGAGTTTCTCAGACTTTGGAGCTTATCAGAGTGGCTTAAACTGTATTTTTTAGGAAGCTACGTGTTTAGGCTCACCTCAGCGCTTGGCTGCAGGAGCTGAAGCAGTGGGAACTGCAGCCCGATGCCAGGCACGCTGGAGGCTGAACTGTGTGGAACAGACACAGCAGCACCGATAAAACCGCCCGGTCTGTGGCAGCATCCAGTGTCTATCGTGGGTACTGCGCTCTCCCCCCTGCTCTGCAGCTTGCTCATGCAGGGCAGAGCATCAGCAGCCCATCAGGCTTTGGAGGGATGACGCCAAGCCCTGGAGCGTGCCAGACAGTTAACATAGCCTGGATGAGCCACCAAGACTCAACAGCAAACTCTGCAGCAGGAGGTCACCCAAGACCCTGCCAGCACAGAGCAGGCTCCACCGTACCTGCTCTGCTCTCCAGCATAAGGGTGACAAATTGCTTTCTTGCTTGTCACAGCATTAATGGAGGGAATTAGAGGTAACGTCCAGGAGTCCTTTACAGGAGATTCAGTGAAAAGTGGAGACAATGTCATGCCTGGCATCCCTCCACCAAAGATGAATTGCAGTATCTGAATGCAGCAGAGACACAGCAGAGCCCTGCTCTTCTCAGCTGCCTCTGCCTCAATTTTTTCTTCCAGGGTCTATAGGAGAGGTGCGCTGTGGCCTGCAGAAAATAGCAGCTCCTGCAGCCTCAGACAGAGGAAACCATTGCTGAGTGCTGCTTTTTTTTGTTATAGTAAAGGGACCTGCTGTTGCTGGCTCCTGTAACTGAGCTCTTTGAAAGATGACTGTTCATGCACAAGGAGGGGCATTCCTTACCCTGCAGGGGCTTTGGGACATGCTCGGAGCACCATGCCTCAACAGCGGTCTCAGAGGAGAGGAAAGCAGCTGCTTGTAGGCAGAGCTGAGGCATGAATAACAAAATAAATGGATAAAAATTACTACCATAGTTTGCAACTTCAGTGGCTCTTTGCCCTGTGCATGCGTGAACAAATTTCTGTTGAAGTAATTCATTGCAAGAACAGACTAAAACAGACACCCATCCCGAAAAGAGCAGGTGCTTGTGTGCAAGCTCAGGAACTTTGGAGTCTCTGAGGATAAATAACTTCATGCATAATACTGCTCCTGGCACCTCTAAGCAAGGGTTCAGCAATTAAAAGCAGCTGAGTCTAGTCCATCACTCTGCAGAGCACTAGGACTACAAGAAGGCATGAGCTCTAACAGAGCTGACTTATTCCCAGAGGCTGTTGCAGAGGGGAAGCAATGGCCCATCTCCAGAGTGGGCCCATGTAGCAAGGTTGGGAGCAGAGCCCCTGCACACCTGGAGCACATCCAGCTCCCAAGGCAGCAGTGCAGTGCCAGTCGGGCACAAGAGGGAGCCCAATACCTGGGAACGAGCAGGACTCCCATGTTCTTGCTCTCTGGTTCTCCCTGCAGAAACACCCTGGGCAGCACTGCTTAGGTTTGGGACAAGGGAGCACCAGGGTGACCTTCTGCTGTCCCTTCTACCCCCTTCAATATGGCCTTATCTGAAAGTTTGCCTGGTTGCAATTGTGAATAAAGATTAGAGCATATTGAAGAATATTGGACAATAAAATTCCCTGTATTTACAGAACAGGATCCAACCTTTGGAAGAGGGAAGGAAGGCAGTTTATACTTTTATCATACTCAGCTCCACAAAATCACACAGAATTGTTACAGACAGCCCTTGCCAGAAATAAGAACATTTATGTTAAAATAGGAACATCTATGCTCACTCCCAATTCATCGAGCAACCTCAGTGAATTCAACCCAGAAAGAGACGCACTGTGCAGAACGGCACCGCCACTCCAGGATTTCAAGGAAAGCCAGATGCAAGACCAAGCCCTGCTTCTTACCAGGCTCAGGTTCATCAGGGACAGGACACAACACGTGCAGCACAGCCCTTCCAGGCCCAGCTTTAACCCTGTCAGGTCCTCACAGAGACCATGGCCAAGTGCTGCTGCCTCCAGAGACCCCAGCAGCTGCCCTTGGTCAAGTTCTGGCCTTACACGGGTACTGAGTATCTCAGAGCCAAACAGATGTCTGTAAGTCATATCCCTTCATCACTGAGGCCTTTAAAAAAAACCAACTCCTTATATAATGTCTGTCTTTCCATAGAATTACATCCTATAACTATCCCTATTTTCTTTCCTTATGGTGGTAACTTCTGTCTCCCACATACGTTTTAGAAGCCTTTCCCAGCAGTTTCAGAGCAGCTTTACAAGATACCAACCCCAGCAACAGTTACTACAAATAATCCTACAAGATGCTCCTGAAGCACACTGCCTATTAAATAGAAAAAAAAAAAAGCAAAACCACCTACCTACAAAGTAAAGTCCTCATCTTCCTATTGCTCCAAGATCAGTGTAAAAAAAGCTGAACACCCCCTCTAGGCTCCTATTTAAGTTCATTAGCTGCAGTGAGTAGATTGTCAGCTGATTCACAGCATCTGGGGGCCGTTTCATCCCAGAGGAGGCTGAGCTGCTCTCTCTAATCCTTAAAGAATCCTCCTGCCGCTCCCTGCAAGTATCCACATCTTTTTCCATGCCTTGCAATACTCCAGTACTTCTTTCACATATACCCTGAGCCATCCCTTTCCTTTGGCCTAGGCCAGATTTACCTTTCATATCCAGCTTTGGACCCCTAGCACAGGAAAAATAGTGACAACCTTAAATGGGCTTAGTGGAGAGCTTCCAAGATGGTTGGGCCTGGACTATTAATCCTTTGAGGAGAGGCCGAGGGGTCTGAGTTTGTTCAGCCTGATGAAGACACAGCTCTAGGGGGACCTAGTACAGCTTTTCAGTACTTGCAAGCGAGCTCCTCAGCAGATCAAGCAAGGCTCTTCATGGCCATGCATGGTTGGAGGACAAGAGAGAGGTTCAGATTACATATAAAGGAAAACTTCACTGTGATGACAGTAAAGTTTTGGGACAGGTTGTCCCCAGAGGCTCTGCATCTCCATTCTTGGAGGCTTTCAAGACCGGAATGGATAAAGCACCGAGCAACCTGGTCGGACCTCAGAGCTGACCCTGCCTTGAGCAGGAGGTTGGCCTGGAGACCTCCCGAGGTCCTCTCAGACCTGAATTATGCTCTGATCCAGATCAGCAGCTCCTAGGAGAAGTGGGCGAACTTTAATGACAACCAAATCTAGGGCTTCTCCCTAGCGCAGTTATGGGAACCCTGCAATCAGTCCTGACACGCTGGGATGGCCCCGTGGCAGCGAGAAAAGCTTTGTCAAACGCTGTGACGGTCAAAGGGAAAGTAGGACAAAGTGTTCAACGGAATTGCAACAGACACACGTGCCTGTGCAGGGGCAGGAGGAGGGAGTGGAGGACACACGTGTTAGATGGGCCAAGAGCCTGGACACAATAATATACCAGCTGCATGACCAGCAGAGTGAGGCTGCGAGATGGAAATCTCTCCTTTCCTTCTACCCTGTGCACAGCCTGGTCACGGGAGGGTGCTCAGCTGTGAGCAACGTTTCTTTCAATAAGAGCAACCATACACAAATGTAATTCTTCCATTATTTTAACTGAAGAGGCGGATGGAGTCGGGCACAGGGAGCAGAAGGTCCTCGTGCTGCTGCCGGGGTGCAGGTCTGAGCTGATGCAGTGACCCGAGCTCAGGGGACCCAACAGACTGTGCGGATGCTCCCGATACTGGGGCAGCCCCTGCTCCGGCCTCTGCACCGTGGTGAGGTCCCTCCTTAGGGAAAGGAGGGGTTGTGAAGAAGTTATGTCGTGTTATCTACAGAAAAGAGATCTCAAGTGGTTTATTGACTCACCTTTCAAAGCTATAAAGACAAAACAACACAGTTTAAAAGTCCAAGGAAGAAATTGAAAAAAAAATGTGTTTGATTTGTAGGCTTTGTTATGTTTAAAGCCAGGAGGACAGCTAGTCACAGCTCTGATTTCAGCCTGGGCATCCCGTGACCACTGCTGCAGCCCAACTTTGTCACTGGTGTTCATCAGTCTTGCTGGGAAAGTGAACACTGTGCTCTGAAACCAGGAGCAAAAGAGCACAAGCAAAGCTCACTGTCATCTCGGTTAACCGATTGGGATGTGCACGCTCCCTGCCCGCTCGGCTGGAAGGACGAGTCATGACAGAAGGTGTTCCTTTGATGCCTCACTTCCTCCCTTGGCCTGTTCTTGGGGGGGAAAAAAAGAGTTTTTTACCAGCTTTGGAAAGTTTCCCCACAATGGGAAACATCCTCCAAGAGGCTCTCCTGGCACCTGAGTTCAGAGGATAGAAGTCAGGGCTGTCATCTCCCATGCAATACAATATCATGGGGAGGTCTGGGGTAGACAAGTCCGTGGACTAACCACAATCCTGGGAGTGCAGTGGTTTCCTGCTCACGGGTCTCAGCACATGGCAGGTTCTCCTCACTCCATGAGCTGCACTGCTGCAGCTCCTGTAGCTCCTGGTGACAGCCACCCGGCTCCAGTGACTCGCACTTTCCAAGAAGTGCTGGATTTCCACTAGAGCAAAGCCACAGGATAGGAACATATGGCACACGCTCCATGCTGGTAGCAAACTGGATGTCACATTCCGTAGGCCTGAAGGGATCTGGTCTTGGGAAAGGCCTACAGCCTTTCCCAAGATAGGCACTCAGGGAAAGTCTAATGATCTCTTGAACTTTGGGTTAAATGCGATTCCTACGAAATTTCCTTCAGTCCGGACAATGTAATCTTTAATGGTCTCCACCTTTCACATACAACCATCTCACAACCCTTCTTGCAGAATCAGAGCAGCAGGATCATGAGCACAAACAGGGCATTTACACCAGGTCACCTGTGACCAAAGCAGCATGTGTTGTGAAAGCCTTCCCTTCCCTTTGAAAGCTATTCCATGACCACACTGATCATACCAACAGTAAAAGTTTTCTGGTATTGTTTTTCCTTTATATTTCCATGTGCAACTATGTTTTGCAATTAGAATTATTAAAATGTGCTCCGCGTTTACGTCCTGCCATAGGTTCCCGTGCACGGAAGACAAGACGGGGTGAAGCGAACCTGCCGCCCACCGTGACCGAGGGACCGGCCAGCAGGGTCGGTGCTGGGGCTGAGGGAGAGGACGGCTGATAAACCTTCTTCCTCAACAGGCTGGTGGGTGTCTCTGCCTGGGCACCCG
>NW_010580867.1:153439-177942 GCF_000705375.1 Tinamus guttatus | reverse complement strand
AGGGAAATTTTGTTTCACAGCTTTTCCCTTGCTTTCTCTGCTCTTCCAGCACAGATGGTGTAGATGATCATTGACTCTGTAGAGGGGCAGAGGTGTTTTTGTTTGCTGTTTGCACTGAAATAGCAAAATACAGAAAGGTTGTTAAGTGGCGAAGACTCATGGTTTATGTGCTCTTGTGATCCATCCATACTATTGCACCCTCCAGATTAAAAAAGATTAAATGTTGGAATATGCTATGAGATTTTTTGGCATCATTGAGGGCTATTCTAGGCCATCTTGGGTGTAGTATTTTATCATCCTTCTTTAAAAGGTCAGTTTCCATCTTAAAAGCAACCGGCTTTTGCTCCTGTGCTCTGCACACAGTGCTGCTCCAGAGGGAGGTCACCACATAGGGAGGTCATCACAAGATAACTCAGGCTGGAAAGGACACCAGGAAGTCATGCAGCCCAAGCTCCTCTCAGAGCAGGAGGGATGATGAGGAAGATCCTGCCACCTTCCCAGTCCCTCCTCACCACCTGTCATTGTGCAGGAGCCATTTCCTACTCCTCTTGATTTTACACATGCTCTGGATGTCTTGGTGTTGTGTTTACTAATGTTCTATGTGAACTGGAAAGCAAACAAGCTTTCCCTGAGTGTACAACCTGGGTCACGAAGCTGTGCTCTGTTCTTCCTAGAAGAGGTGGCAGCTTTTGCAAGAATCCAGGAAGTTATGACATGAGGTTTAAACACAGCTGATCTGATTGAACTTTGGTAGCAGCCTGTGCAGTTTGACGTCCTGGCTGGATGCCCCTTGGACGCTGCTTGGGACATTCACAGAGTGACAAAGGGTTTGCCAGAATTGTCACTGCAAACGTGCGTTATCCTAAAAGATGGGTGTGCTGAGTGCATTGCTAAAGCCTCTCTGCTTAGATGCTGTGTCTCAATTTAGTTCAAAGTAATCATCGTGGTATGATAGGCAAATGTTCAAGCTCCGGCAAAACAAGGTCCAGAGGTTTAGGTGTTCAGCATTTAGGTGCTTGCAAAATATGTTGACCCCTGAGGCTCATGATAATATCTAAAGCTCCCTTTGAAAGCGAAATGTTTCAGGTTAAGAAGCTAGTTGCCCATTGATCTTCTGCCAATGCTTTAACAAGGAGATGCCGCAAGTGTTTTCCTGGGTGAATTTTGCACAGTGAATGAGGAGAAGCTCTGGAGTTTATTTCCTCATGTTAATACAAAGAAAGATTTTCCAACCAGCATCAAGAAGAGAGAGGGAGGTACTGTGAAAAGTAAAGAAAGAAGTAAAGTCTATGTGCATTAAAATTGTAGATAAATAAAAACACTTGTTCCTGGAAAATCAAGGTCTGTGATCAAGGGTGATTCAGGGGGTATTTATCCTAGAGAAGGGGAGAGGAAGCCCACAAATCTTCTCCCATAGATATTTTTTTAAATTATTGACACTTTGTACAATATGGTGCTCTTCTAAATATTATTTATTAGCATGAGAAGCCACTTTGCAACAGGAAACTAAAGCTGCTGAGAGTCACAGTTTTTAAGACAAGACATTTCCTTAGACCAAAGAAGAAAAGAGCTGCATTAGAAAGAAAAGGCTCCCTGCTTTTGCCTTGAGCCAGCCTCAACGGGCCACCTTCTTGTTGCAGGCTTACATAGAGCAATATTCCTCAGGCTTCAGATTTCCAAAGGAGAGGAGACAGTCATGCTGTTCACTGGCCATCCCGTCAGCCTTCCACAGCATCTCCGGAGAAGGAGAGCCGTGGTTCAGGAGGCTGGATAAGCGATAAGGATGCGCGCTGGTCCCACGCTGCGACATGGGAAGGGATGCAGCAGGAGCCAGCAGCACTTGGCTCCCCGGCAGGGATGTGCCAATGTGTCCGGTGGGACTGGGTGGAAGAGCTAGGGCTACCGCGTAAGAGAGGATGCAGCTCCACGGGAAACCACTGCAATCGTCGCTTTGTTGCGCAGGGAGTGCCTTGCCTTCTGAGGAGAAGGTGTTGTAATAAAGCAGCAAAGCAAAGCTACATGTTAGATCCCGGCGAAGCGGTGTTGGAAAGCTTTTCTGGGTGTTGCAGAAAAAGGAAACCAACCAAAGAGTTGTGCGGAGTTTTGTTTTATTGAGCAGAGACGTTGGAGATGAGGGCAAGCTGCTCCCATGTCTGCACTTGGGCGTCTACAACCGTTGCTGAAGGTTGATCTGCTTTTGCAGCTCAGTAACAGGGAGGACTCAGCATTTCCCCAGATGTTTCAATCTTATTTTTCCTCCACTTCTCCTATAAAAGGAGCAAGACAGACTCAGGCAGAGTAGTTTATGACAGACAACACAGTCATAGCAGTGGGGAATAAGAAAGTCATCTGTTGGAAGAGGATCTTCTGCCTGACTGATGCTATCAAAGCCTTGGGCCTCACAAGGAGTATCAAACTGCTTTCTTCCTCCCCTTTCTTTTCTCAGATTTTCCCTCTGAGGTGAGAATCTTCTGCAGGCACCAAGATGTGCATGATTGCTAAAGAGAAATTGATGTTTTGCAAGGACATTTGATCCAGAAGTACCAGATCCAATTATATCCCCTTAAAAAAAATAGAAATAGAGCTCCAGGAAAGTAAGGGTAAGTTCTGGTTCCTTCCTCTGAGGCTGTGTCTTGTCCCACAAAGCACAATCAGACTTTTCAGCAGCAGTTTGGCCTGGCTCAGCTCCTGCCTTCCTCCAGACACTTCTCAATATCTTGAGTCTGGATATGCTGTGGGTCTATACCCCATAGAAGGTATAGACAGAATGCAATTGGCTCCCAGGCCCTATGCATTCTCTCTGCATGGCAACCAGAATCATAATAAGCCCAGAAATGAGTTAAAATTAACTTATATTCATGCAACTCTGTTCCAAAAAGGAAATATTCTATTTGGCAGCAATCAGGGGCCAGTCTATACAAGAGGAGCAGCCTGGTTGCCTGGCCTCCCCTCCCTGAAGAACATCACTATATACATGATACTTGAACGAAATATTGAACATATTTTCTTTCAATTCCCCCTTCTTTCACTTACAGAACTGCCTTGCAGAAAGCACACCGGTTTCCGTATGTTACACCATCCGTGCCACAGTGAGGGTTGGACTCCCTCGTGCAGTACATGCTTCTGTTTGTAAACTCTTTACAAATCTATAAAAGGAATAAAAAAGAACTTTTAGAACTCACGTATTCTCTGTTTCACATCCATAGTGGGAAACAAGGTCGCTAATATAATCTTCTTTCTGTCAAGAGGACTTAAAGCAGCAGTGGTGATACTGCCGGTTTTCTGAAAGAAAAAGGCCTGTCAGAAGTGAACAGCAGTGGTGGTTCGTGAGAATTTCAGCCCTGTGTCTGAAGAGGGAAACTGTGATTATCGGGGAGAAAGCCTCGTCTTCTAAAGACAAAAGTGGATTAGTCCAGGCATGCAAGGAGAAGAGTCAGCACGGGTGCTCTTCCAGGCACTTGGCCCCAAGTTAGCTCCCTGCTAACTATGCACGTTGTGAAACAGAACACTCAGCTTATGGCTGCTGAGCTTTCTGCCTTCCCAGCAGAAGGAGAAAAAAATCAAAGTCTTTAGGGGATTAAAAATGGCATCCGTGAAATGTAGAGCTATTTTGTCTCTGGACAAGTTCCCAGTAACGAACCTGGTTTGAGAGGGGGAATAAAATACTCCCAGTATCCCATTTGTTTCTTGAGAAGAGTAGACAGTGGAGCAAAGTGGCCGAAAGCAGTGTTGCAAAGCTAGGCATAAGAATGCAACACTGTGCAAACACTCTGCACCTCATCCTGGGAGGCCTTTGCTAAACCAGGTGTCTGTTTTCCTGGTCTGCTTGCTTGTAGTCACAGATCACATCGCCGATACAGCAGTGAATGCCTCAAAAGGTTGGGACAATCTGGAGGGATTCACCTGGTCCCACCAGACATTGGAAACTGTATACCATACACTGAGATCTGGTTTACAAAACTGTTCTCCTAGGTCAGGAGAAAATGCAGATTCAGTAAGCGGAAACAACTGCACTAACCTCTTCAATGTCTTGACCTGCTGCATCTGGAATGAAAAACAGAGATTTTACGCATTATTTTCTGAGAGAAGCTGTGCTGAAAAATCTTTCCTAAACACAGTGACACATACCATAGATTTCCCCTACTCTGTCATCCTGTGCAGTGGAGGAGGGGGCAGGAAATACATTATCTGAATTGCTTTTCAGTATTTTGCTTTTGAGAAATGCTATTAAAATAACATATAACGAGTCATTCAGCTGCTAACTGCACCTAAGATACATAAGCCAATCTTCTTGGAAGGCAGCCACGCCAACAGAAGCAATCTGCCATATCAGACCTGGAGCTGTACTCACTCAAAAACGATTTTAATTCTTTATATTCCCATTTTGGGCTTTGAGTCTCCTGCACCTCTAAATAGTGAAAATGGCTGGTGTTATTATCAGGAGCACGCTGTGGAGCTATAGAAGGGGCCCTGTGGTCAGCCTTATAGGCATCATAAGTACGGCACCGTAAGTGCGGTTCTCCCAGAGAACTTCATCCAGGGTAAGATACACAGAGATGTCATGCTGTGACACAGAGCAGAACAGGCAGTGCTAGTCAGTAAGAGAGCAAAATGCTCACTGTAACCACAGGGTCTCAGCTTGAAGATAATCAATCATAGCCTTTTTATATTTCTTCACTGCAAAGACTGCATTTCTTTGCTGCAAAGACTGCAGTCAGACACATAAGTTGAGTCATACCTCTGGGACAGGGTGACCTTGAGATGTTTTTAAGGGGGATTCTGACATCTGAGGGAGGACTGAATGCAGATCTGGAGGATGTGGGCCACCCATGCTCTCCGTATGTGGGAATCCAAGTCCCCAGCCTCTCACATGGCAGTGAGGCAGCAGGATGTGAGGTTGTGTATCTAGCTGGGGAGGATTACAACAGCGTGCTGAATGCCAGAAGCTGCTGCTGTACTTGCTTAGAGAAGCAGGGCCACTGTCAGGATCTCAGCAGGTGGATCTGAGCAGAAGGGAACCTGGGGCAGAAGGTGAGAAGGGTTTGTACTACACCTGGGTCCCCTTGCTAGGCTGGAAATCCCACTCAGTATCCAGTCATCTAGACCATTACCCATCAACCCACCTCGCCTCTTCCTCCCACCAATTCTAATGTATTTCCATACTTTTTCCCTGTCCCTGGTGTGTTTATTATGTCCTCTGGTCAGGCCAGGCGGCATTAATTGTAAAGTCACTGTTGTGGCTCTCTGCATATATTTACAAAATACCTCATTAGATTTGTTTTTAATGAATATTGCATGCAGCTACACAAGACTTTGTGATGATATCTCTTGACATCTATTTATTTTATATGAGATCACCGGGCATTCTCCCTGGCTTTGTAAGGAAGCGTCAGTACTCTGATGGAACCCAGCCCCAATTAAGACTCAATTAGAGACAGATGAATATTTCATAATGAATAATATGTACAAAGTAATTCACCTCTTCTCTCCATGCACAGCTTGCCATTTTCTCAAGTGAATTCTTTATTCAAATTATTCACAGAAAAACAAGTATAAATAATTCTTGGTCTTCATATTGTTCAATAACTGTTGCCACAAACCTTCTGGAGCTGGGTCAGCTGGACATATGCAATTGATAGCACTGATGTGACCTATATGTTCAAAAATCATCAATCAGCTTCCCCAAATTGTCAGAGAGATGTGAAAATCTCAAGATAAACAAATGCTGGATCCTTTAAATTTGCCCTCTTTATCCAGGAGGCCATTTGAATTAAATTTTCAAACTTTTCTCTACAACATAAACAAAAGCTGAAACTTTCATCTAATTACGTTTCCACATCTTTAATGAAAACACCAAATACCAAGATGCTTACGATCAAAACAAGAAATGACCTTTAAGTGTCAGTTTCTCCTTTAGCTGATTCAGCAAATCTGTCCAGCTAGCATACACACTAAAATTAACAGTTATGTTCTGCTTTGATATAATTTTTTTAAGCAGCCACTTAAATTTTGATCCTTTTGTCTCCCAGTGACACCTTCTCTGCGTTAGTCACTGTGGAAGAGCACAAGGGGTGGAAACATGTCATCCAAGTGAGAAAAAAAAAAAAAAAAAGCAGATATTTTCCACTTGCCCAGCTTTATCTTCAAACCTGTCATCCAGAGATCAAGGTTGTCTGAAGTTTACTGATGTCAGGACAGTTTCTTTCTAGGCTACAGAAAAGACAACTTACCGGAGAAGAAAGACAGCAGCAGCAAGCTGAGAAGCACTAAGACACCAGTTGTCTTCATGCTGCGGTAGTGCTTTAGTCCAAGTGGTCTATTCTGGAGGTGGTGTCCCAGCAATGCGCTCACAGACCCGCCTCTCCGTGTATTTATGTGCCCATGAGTAGCTGTCCTCATTCCCCACCTTAATTGTGAGAACTTCTCCACTTCATTTCTAAAGTCATTATTAGTCCTGTCCATGTTTATGGTGCTTTAGGAATGCTGTCCTATCCACATCAAACCTAGAAAGAAGGCCTAATTATATGAGTGATAGACTCAGGCGTGTAATATTTTTTTTTTTCTAAATAATCACAAGATTCTCATATGGGTGAATTTTCAAAGCAGTGATTCATCAGGGAAGCTGGTAATTTTCATTCTCTGGGCCCTTGCTGAATACCAGCTCAGAGGTTTTGAGTGCAGCGTGATGACACTTACTAGACGTTATGAAATAAATCACAGCGTGAGAATGTGTTGTCTGTGAAACCAATTATATGTTGTTCCCTATCTATTTTTGAAGTCGGTTCTAAATTTGTTGGGTTTGGGTGGAGGAACACACTGATGTGACACATTCTCCTGGCTGTGTATGGAGTCCTGGACAGCACTCCTGACTCTCCTCCTTGAACTATTTAAACAGGAGCTGTCAGTGTTTTCTAGTTCTTCACATTCACAAACATGTTAGAGCTCCACTCCCACAGTAAGTGGCGACTAGGGGAGTCTGATGGACGATCATGAGACCTGAGCTCTATTTCCAGCTGATACTTTGCAAAGGTTTGTGTTCAGCTGCATTGTTTGCAATATCTGCTCAGGTAGGAAGAATCACGTACATTTTTCAGCATGCTTTCCTAAGGAAACAAGCCTTATATGAACACTCTGCATACATGCCTGCTTATCGGTTTTCCCAGTAAATTTTGAATCTCCAACTAATTCCAAACAAATTTGACACTGAAGTGAAAGCAAAGATCAAGTTTCTTTCTTCAAATTCATAATAGTAATCAAGTGGACAGCAGACAGATTCGACTCAGGTCCTCAGCCAGCAAGGAAAAGGAATTCTACAGGAGAGCAATGTTATGAATGTCATACAACTGGGAAAGCATTACAGTTTCTGACTTACTGGACATAAAAATCCACATAGCAGAGAAACTGTGACTGATGAGTGAATTCTCTGGTGTCTAATAAGAGTGAATTTATTACACAGTATTTTGTATAATTTAGTTATCAAGTCATTCAGCTGCAGATTCCTTCAAGATCACACTTAGTTCTGCTGCTCACAGAACTGCTTGTTTTCATTTTCTGTTTTCATACATCGCTGCTCATGACCATGGCATTAATACTTCAGTTCCTTATCTACCCAAATGTCTTACTTGCTGCAACATATCTTTCTGGATAAAGCTTTTGAAAATGTACTACAGGGACCAATTCCTTGCAGGCTGAGGAGTGGAAGAGACTAAATTGCCAAATAGGTGATTACCTTTATTACCAAGTTTTCCACTTCTTTATAACATACGAAACAGGCCACTTACTAGTGTAGGTGAGGAAATTCTTCTGCACCTCTGACTTGTCTGGAAATCTGCGATGAAAGAAAGGTACCTGGAACTTGATTTCCAGTCTAATGGGTGTAATTATATTTATATAGTGATTTATATTCCCTTTCCTAACCAAAAAAAAAAAAAAAAAAAGAAGAAGTTCCACCTCTTTTCCTAGTATGGGGTACTGCTACTATTAGAAAAAGGGCAACTTCTGGTAGGAGAACCAACGGAATTGCTAGGCCAATAAACAATCTACCCCAGGAAAGAAGAGAAAGCTTGGAAGTCTCAGCTTTTTCCCCTAGCTATGAGCCTTAGCAACTGACTGCCTTGCAACATAACAAGAGAATTAGAGGTGGAGAAAAGAAGAGGAAGAGCCTGTGTGCGCTGTGTCACCTGGGACTTTTCACCTCTCTTGTTTGCATACTCATTACCTGACTCATGCAAAAAGTCAGCACATTGTCATGAACACTCACATTTATCACTGTGCATCCATCTCACTCCTTATGCTTCCACCAAGATATTATCTCCATATATTAGCTTTCCAAGATAGAAACTATCTTGGAGCTACCAGCACATCTTCTAGCTTTTCTTCCCTAAGGCTGGAAAACCCAAAATCTTTTCCTGAGTTCCCCTGCTCTACCTGTGCTTCAAACCTTCCAGATCAAACATTTAAGACCTTTTCTACAAAAAGCTGAAAGTCTGAGCCTGGTCTAATTTCTCCTCTGGTATTCATTAGGGCTCATTACATCAGTGCCCAGCTTGCTCCAATTTTCTGTGATCAACACAGATGAGTCTCTAGGGAACACACCCTTCAAGGAAGCCGAAGTTCCTAATTTTCTTCCTTATGAGATAGTTTCTTCCCTTTGCAATAATTCTCCTTTTTATAACACATTGCTAAACCCGTCCTCTGCCACTGTGTGACCAAGCAGGGCTCATGATGGTCATTTCACGTTTCTCCAGGGCCATTTTACCTATGCCACCAAGGTTCCTGAAAGGTTCGGTTCCTTTAAAACTCAGTGCTGATACAACTACAAAGCTGGGTTTGCACATTTAGGACATGTGACAGCACACATGACAGAAATGAGAAAAGTGGCAGTATTTTATAGAAGTTTGTTTTCTCTTGGTACGAAAATTGGTAGTCTGGTATGGAGGGACATATTCCTGTCAAGGCTCAGACTGTTGTGTGATGGGCGTTACACCTTGTTCTTTATTGTGGTCTATTTCACAACTACTCCTGCCTGACAGAGAAGCTCTTAAAACCCTACAGAAAATACTCCCAACCTGGAAAAAAAAAACCCTATCCATGGCAAAGGGAGCAGCTGAATTTAATTTATTGATCAGACAAAGCAGAGACCAACACACAGCAGTCTTCTGGTGCATCGAAGAGCATGCTTGATTGTAGACATTACAAGGAGAAAATGAGTGTGAAGACTATGGTATTATTCTTCTGCACTCCTCAATTTGTTTGAGGAAAATAGGCTTTGGATCCGATCTGAGGAAAAAGGGTGAGACCAAAGTTACAAACCAAGAATTTGCTGGATAGCCTTGGTGGTTCTGTTGCTGTTTACCAAAATAAGTGGATGCCCCCATGTTATCCAAGTTACAGAGCAGCCCATTTAATATTTGATCTCTTTCCTGATTCCTCAGGTTATGTAAAAGAGATTCAGACAAACCCAGTAAATTTTGACACCTCCTCTTATAGATAGATCTTAAATTACTCTCACAGGAAGGGAGACCACAAGACCGTAAATGGGAATCTGACTTTAGTTGTAAGGGAAGAAGAACGGAAATGAAAATCACTTGGATTATAGATCTATAGTGCCTATAGAGTCGCAGAAGAGTGAGCGTCAGGACAGGAGCATGCAGCAAGGATGGATTTATCTAGGGGACTCAAAGGGAGCTTTGGGCTTTCCTTTAACAGCTGATGCTCCTGTGTATTTCTGCTCTTGTAATGCAGCAATGGTGCTACTATATGGTGAACCCCATACTTACTGAAATGCAGAACACAACTCGCATTTGTTTCTGTACATTTTGCCAGTATAGCTGCAAACTGGCTCATCCTCCAAGGTGCAGGTACCTTTGACACGGAGGTAGCTTTTGCAGTCAATCTGCAGGTAATAGAGCAACAACAAACTTAACCTTGTGTGCCCAGTATTTCCTTTCATGAGAGCTTTATAATTATTTAATATTTATATTTATTTAATGTTTGTGATATGGTAAAGACTAAAACTACTGTTTAGGGGCAGGGCTCTGTTCTAGCAACTCTCCAAACTCATAGGCAGAGAATGTGCTTGCCTGGGGGAGCTTGAAGTCAGATGCCAAGCGGTACAGAAAATGGGAGGAAAAAACATCTCAGAAATACTATTATAAATAGTGAAATGTCTATGTCAGTGTTTGCAGGCTGGCCCTCTGACTGGCTGCTTTACTCTGGTTGTGTAGTCTAGAAAAGACAAGTTTACAGAAAGTGGATTGTTGCAAGCCATGAACTAGAAAGTACTTCCCACCAAAGGAATCATAGCTACTATCCATGAGTATTTCTGGTAGTAAATGATCCTCCCGGTCCCCTGAAGAAAGGATGAGACAAAATCTCTTCCTCAGCCACTCTTCCCATCGAATGAAAGTCTCAGCAGCAGCCAATGCTGTGTTTCCAGGTCAGGAGTCCTGCACATGGGGGCTTTGTATCTGAGCTACAGGTTTGTTTCCATATCTTTTAACCCTGGCAGACTTCTACTATTTTTCTCATATCCTATTTCCAGGCCATATTCCATGAGTTTACTATCAGGACAATGCAAATGTTTCTATCATGCAGTTATGATTCATTTAATTTATGCCGTAAAATGTATTTCAACAACAGATAATAGTGCAGATTTCTGAACTTTACCGTCACACATTCTCCAGGTCCTATTAGGTCCATGTCAACTCCATTCCTTTGGGAAGAAAGTGAGTTAGGAATGAATGAGTACAGGGCATCCATTTCAGTAATTAAGCTACTTCATTACAGTATCAACATCAGCCAAAAGTTCTGCTAGTCCAAATGTCACTTCAGTGACCTGGACCATTCACTTACGCCACTGCAGAGCAGAAGAAACACTGGTTGGGATAGGTGATCCCGTTGCTCGCACAGATTGGGTTGTACTCGTTGGTGCAGATTCTGGCAGCACTGTCGGTTGCTCTCAGGTAGCCAGCACAGTTGATCTGAAACAGTCACAGAACAGTAGGTTTAATCTCTGCGCTCCATTACATTAGCCCTGCGTAATGGAGCATGGTGCAAGAGACATTTCCCTTTCTCCTCAAGGTAGCAGTAAACATATTGAGCTCTATGGAGACACGAGTTTCCAGTCCTAGTGCATTACATTTGAAGCAGCATGACTAGCCAAAACTCTGCCTTCGAGGACAACACAATCCTGGAATCTCTCTCTTTTTTCCTCTCCTGAAATTGACTCAATCAGGGTCTGGAGTTTTTTACCATGAACTCTCCTGTGAAGGATCTTTGCCCAAAATGCCAGTTTATACATTGGTGATGGGGCAGGAACTTTCGCTGTGAAATGTCTACACAACTTCTGAAAATGTAACTAACATTTGCCTAAGTATTTCTTCAAACATTACTTACTGTGAGAGTACTGAGATGAAAATTGTAGTATTATGTTAAATTGCACAGCCCAGAGTGCTTCTTTACATAATCTCTCTGTTCTAAAAATAGATGCCTCTCCACTCCATGGTGGCTCTACATATTGATAAACAAGCCTTATGATAAATGTTCTCATAGACTAATTTTTTCCATAACAAAATGATGGGTTAGTCAAAATCCAAATTTCCTTTGGGAATTTCCACTTTTCAATATTTTTTCTAAGCCTAAAGGGAAGTGTTTGGGTAATGCTGAAATCTTATTGAAATTAAAAGTTTCAAATTTTAAGTCATGTGTTATACATAACGTTTTAAAACTCACAGTTGAAAGAAGAATTTGTTTTTTAATTTCTTTTGAACAATCAAAATATTCTAAATTTTTCACTTTGATTCCTTTTCAGACAGTTTTGAAATTGTATTTTTCATGAAGGAGAACAGCTATTCCAGCCTACCTAGCTGACATCATTTAACATTGCTGCTAAGGACAGCACAAGGAGGGAGTGGAACGGATCTCGAACTATACCTGAACGCATTTTCCATCATGTTTTTTTTCAATCACTTTATAACGCCTAGAGGGAAAAAGAGAAGAAAGGGAAGCATAAATCTGGTGATAGCATGTAGTCACCTCACTCATTAAGTCTCTCCACTTGTAAAGCCTCGTTGACTAAAAAAACTTTAGAGTTTTGTCAATGAAGAATATCTAGGGAAGACAAATTTCTGAAAATGTGCTAGACCACCCCGTGATTAGTCACAGTACTAAAGGCTTGTGTTTGCTACCTGTCCTGCTACTTTAGGTAATCATGAGCTCTCGTACTTACCAGATTGCTCTACAGAGGAGGCACTCGTTGTCGTAGGTCAGGCCATCGGTCCCACAGACAGGATCGTAGGTCTTGGGACAGGCCAGCTCTGTGTATGGAGGCAGCAAGTACCTTCTGCAGGAGGCCTGCTAGACAGAACAGAAGGGAAAATGTGTCTGTTAGGTCAAAGGGTGTGATGCGTTAATTAAGTTTTCTTTGCATGGGGATACTACTTTTGATCTTTCTTCTCCTCTATTGCTCCTTCATGTTGAAGGAAGGGAGCAAAATGCACTATGTTTCTTACAGTACGCATAGGATCATTTTCTCTGTTAAGGTATCCAGAACTGTAGACATGCATTTCAAATAAAAAATGATCATTCTGTAGGGAATCAGGACAGGGAAGACAGGTAGTTATTTTACAATTGTGTGTATTTTTGTATAGATAGTTTTTAAAAGGTGTGTTTTTCATGAAGAAGAATAGCTATTCCAGCCCAGTTAGCTGACATAATTTAACATTGCTGCTAAGCACAGCACAAGGAGTGGAATGGATCTCGGACTCTACCTGAATGCATTTTCCATGGTGCCTTTTGTCAATTGTTTTGCAACGCCTAGAGGGAAGAAGAGAAGGAAAGGAGGCATAAATCTGGTGATAGTATATAGCCACCTCACTCATTAAGTCTCTCCACTTGTAAAGCCTCAGTGATTAGAAAAACTTTGGAGTTTTGTCAATGAAGAATATCTAGGGAAGACAAAAATTTCTGAAAATATTCTAGACCACTCTGTGATTAGTCACAGTACTAAAGACCTTCGTTGTCTGCTGCTTGACCTGCCACTTTAGGTAATCACGAGCTCTCGTGCTTACCAGATTGCTCTACAGAGGAGGCACTCGTTGTCGTAGGTCAGGCCATCGGGCCCACAGACAGGATCGTAGGTCTTGGGACAGGGCAGCTGTCTGTATGGCAGCCAGTACCTTCTGCAGGAGGCCTGCTAGACAGAACAGAAGGGAAAATGTGTCTGTTAGGTCAAAGGGTGTGATGCGTTAATCAAGTTTTCTTTGCATGGGGATACTACTATTGATCTTTCTTTTCCTCTATTGCTCCTCCATGTGAAGAAAGAGAGCAAAATGCACTGTGTTTCTTACAGTACGCATAGGTTCATTTTCACTGTTAAGGTATTCAGCACTGTAGACATGCATTACCAAAAATAATGATCCCTCCTTAGGGAATCAGGACAGGGAAAATAGTTGGGTAGTTATTTTTAAAAAATGTTTAAATTTTCTCCTGTATCTCTGTGCTGTGCAGAATTCCACTCTGTGTTATTAATCGCCATCTTTTATCATCAACATGTTAAAATATCTTTCCCTGGCAGCTATTTTCTTATTTTTGCAAAAAGAGGTAGTATAATTCTTAGGGGAACTTCTCTTTCTTCCTTTCTGTCTCACCTTTTCTTTTTCCTTCTGTCTTTCTCTCAAGACTTCTCTGGGACAGTGTGATTATGAATTATTTATGTGAACTTAGAAATCAAGACTAAATTACAAAGAAGTTCTATTACTCACCCATTGACCAGCAGTAACAACATCTACAATAAAAAACAGAGATTATAAAATATAAAAAATTACAATGTCCTTGATTTAAATTCCTTTGGAGACATTGATTTCTCATTAGTCATCAAATTCACTTACTTACTCCTGAAAAGTGATAGTTTTTCCAAAAATTTCTTCTAATCTGAGTAAACCAAAAGTAATATCCTAAGATAAAATATTTAACTTTTTTTGTGAAAACAGAATTTTAGACTGAAGAAGATGTGCATTTTTCTCCTCTTGCAGCGCTATTATCCCCATTAAATTTCATAAGTGTAAGTTAGACAGATGTGTCATTATAGCTCTACATCTACACGAGTGTAAATTTCCTCAAAAAAGAAATAATCAGCATCTCTTTCCCAAAAAGCTGACCTCTTTTTTGTTAGGCTGCAGATATATCCCCTTCTTTCAACAGGCAAAGTTTCAGGAGGACTAGAGATATTAGCACAGGCTACAACAGAAACAACTTACCAGAAAGACAACTGAGAAACACTAGCCCAAGAAGGGCAACGATTCTTGTTATCTTCATAATGGAAAGAGTTGGGCACTCTGTTACTTGCAAACCTGTTGTGTCTGTATTCAGCAGAGATGTTTCTCAGTCTCCACTGGCAGGACCATATATTGGCTGTGTCTCTATATATATGTCTCCCTAACCTTGCCCGTAAAGCCATTTCATAAAGTAATTATTTGCTCTGTAAACCAACAGAATTGTATTGATTATTGAATTGAGCCCTAAGGAATGCTTCTTTGTCAGAGAAATGCCCAGGAGAATTGAATAAAAATGTGCGCTACGCCCATCTTGTTAACTAAGGCAACCTTCCTTACTGCGAGTGCTTTGTACTGTCCATGCAGGAAGAACATTGAACCAAGACTAGATTTGGTGAAATTCCACATGGAAACTGGTAAAACAAAAGCACCAATTTGGTCAATGCATTTATACTTGTGCATGGCATATTATATACACTATTTGGACACCAGAATATTTGCAAGACACAGAGGAATAATGGGACAGCTGCATGGTACATCCTAAGCTCTTATAGATATATAACATGGATTTATGTAGATTTTAATCTATGTATTTTAAAGATACTAAGGGCACAGTGAATCTCTCTTCACTCTTTGTTTTTCTGGTGCTCTGATTTCTCACCATTGGGAAGGAATCGGTCATCACAACAGGAAAGCCTTACCTGAAACTTCAGAAGTTAAAAAGATTGTTCCATGTAGAAACAGGAGTTATCCAACTGCCGGCAGTGAGAATGGGTCTGATTAAGAAATGAGAAGAATAACTGGCTTTGTATTTGGATTGAGATAAATTTTCCTTGTGCAGGTGAAAAAGGATTATTAACAGCTAAGAAGTTCATGAAAAATCTGCAGCAGCTGCAAGCAGAAGGCAAGCCCCTGCCTGGTTCTCCCTCCATTACTTGTCATTAAATTTACTGTGTCAGTTGGAAGCCATTTTTTAGAGAAGAGAAGAATAATATGTTGGCCTCTATTAAATGGTTCAGTTCTGTGCTGGTATATGGAAAAATAAATAAGGGATATTGCATAAAATAAAATGTCTTTGTACTAAGGTAGTCAAGGAAGAAAGTGGGGGACAGAACAACATGTTTGTGTTTTAGAAGCAGCATGAGCTGTATATGTGTGGTTTAGAGGCAGGCTGATTTTTAAATAGAAAATAAGAAGTGATTTTTTTTATTATTATTATCCTGGGAGATTTTCAAGTTTCTGCATGAGAAGATAAATCATAAAATCATAGCTGAAAGTGTAACTGTAATCATAAAATAGAGTTTGCAGGATCTGGCCTGTTCATGTCAATGAAATCTCTTTTTTTTTTCCTGAAAAATAAATGACTAATGTTCCTTGGATCTCATTCACAAATATCAGGAGTTAAAGGGTTCTTTTCAAAGCTGTTTTTGTTGTATTCTTAGTATCTCGAGTGACGTGACTGCCAGATTCCTTAACTGACTATAAGCATATTTGGAAGGGAAGAAATAATCACAGAAGCTTTAATATTGATTATTCTCCAGCAAAAAGAATGCTTAAGCCTGAAACAAGGTTTCCTCAGAACATGTATCAGTCATCAGTGGAGATGTGCTTGCTGGCTTTGAGGAGGTTAAGGAGAGTATCAGAACATGGTGTCTCTCCTTTTCAGCCCTATGAACCAATTTCTGCATATCCACTGCTAGATGCAGGATCTCCATTTATCAGAAATTGCACTGCATCTCTGTTTTCCTCTCCTCCCAGGCTGAAATCATATTGGTCTCTCAAGATTTTTGATGAATAAGAAGATATGAGAAGGTAGAAATGAAGCCAGTTGCCAAAGCCTGCTGTAATATTCACGAATCTCATGAAAGTGCATTTTAAAAAGTGAGCTTAAGTGTAGGATTGTTTTTAGCTTGTTCTTCTGGAGGTCTATGATCCGTATAAAAGTCTAATTAAAACTCTTCCAGCTATTTCAAGCTTTTAGAAGGCAAAAAATTTCCATCAAGGAAGCTATAGTCACACAAACAGGATGAACAACTGGTAGCCACATGATGCATCATCTTGTACTAGGGTAAATTTCCCATAATCCTGGAAATTCTTCTAATCCAGATTTTTTTCTTCCGGTAGCATTGGTGTTTCCCTGGGAATCTTTTCTTCTGGTCTTGAGACCCTCTATTTCAGGCTACTCCATAATCTGCCATAGCCTAAGAAATTCCTCATTCATTTTCCTTGCTTTAGTTTAAAACTTGTCCCAGGCTTCATTTGTCTACAAACAGAAACTATACTTTTCAAGTGTTGAAAAGAAGGTGGATATGTGTATAACAATGAGTTTTCATTCCAGCAACAATACTGCTGCCCTCGCACACACATCAAGAATAAAATGGTGCTAAATTCCTATACACTAGGCTACTTTACAGAAAAATACAAAACACATTTCCACGGATGCAACCCCACAGGATCGCTTAGAGCAGATTGCTGTTACCAGCCCTATGCACACGGGGGCAGGACCGGATTTTCTGTAAGAACATGAATTCCATTTACAGCAAGTAGAACCGCTGCTCTGAGCTGCATTCATGTAATAGTCCTCCTTGCAGTTCAGCTGCCTGTTTGCTGCCTACATATCTCTTGTCGCTTTGCCATAGATGATACTGCAGACAACGGCGACTGGAATAATTTGGCTGTCTGGGAACCGCATCCCTGCAGCAAAATGCTGAGGATCTGACCCCACGTCTCCAAAAGCCGCAGGGAGCCCCACCGCAATAGGAATGACCATTCCCCAGAAACGACATCTCCGAGTAATTTACCTTTACAACATCATTTTATTTTTCTCTGCACTGAGGAGGAACATAGTGACAAACAGTTTATCCTGTATGAAATCTCAGAGAGAAACTGTATTACCAGAAAGCGCTAGGTTGGCCTCAGGTATATTTTGGCCAACAACAAGTATAACAATATACTAAAATGGAAGCATTGATATAAAAGAGAGCAGAGTGGAAGAACCACATGTAACGTGCTTATCGGGCTGCAGGCTAATTGAACAGCATTTCCTAAATTCATAGGCATCAGATAATGACGCAAGGTACTGAGGCGCTGCTGAAAGAATCGTGCCATAAAATACTTGAGCAGACAGGCAGTGCTTCCTGCCTTGCTTTTCCTGGAGGAAGAGTTAGATTAGTGAGAAGATTCTGTGTTGTTGTGGCAGGATTTTACTTAGCAACAGCAACAAATAATTTCCAACAAGGTGTTCCTGAAAGAACACCCTTTCCAAGCCAAGTTGCCGGCCACCTGGAGCAGAGGCATTGGGGTGATCCTGCTAGGGCTATCTTCCCTAAGAAGGCAAATACATGATGGGGCTGGTGTCTATCATGCAGCGTAGCAGGGCAAGGACAAGTGTGGAGCCCATGACCTGCACACCCCAGCATCACATCCCAGAGCCTTGCGTGGTCTTGCCCCTAGGAAATTAGACACGTCACCACAACGGCCTCCAGCACACAGACCATCCCCTCTCACAGGAGGGACGTTACAGCTCTGGGAAGGGACTTGTCACTAAATGGTTACGCACAGTCATATGTTTCAGAAATAAATTGTCTCTCTTTAGAGAGCTACTCTCTGGAAAGTGACATACTGTCACTAAAATCATTAAATACTTGACTGTGAGACCGCTGCCTGCCCAACATGCCACACTGCCAACACTTCACTAGCTGTTAATGAATAATAAATTAACACTCTGACCCCTTCCTTTCATCAGACAAGATTTCCAGAGGCCAAAGGATTTCAGAGGATCCTCTACAAGCCCCAGCCAATACAATTACCTACAAGCAGCAGCAAAGTGCTGGGCAGGGTGCAGGAAAGGGGTGTGGAAACTATAGCTAGCACTCCTCCAAACATCTCTATTAGGTCTAATTCTACTCACTGGCTTTCTGCAGTGTTCTGCATTGATGCTCGTTGCAAACATACATGTGGGTAGCCGAGTAGCTACTGCATAGAGAAAAAATGCCATCCTCTTGTTCTGGGAGACAGAGCAGACTGTGAAGGGGTTTTTCTTCCACTGAAAGGTGTGCTCCCTACCCAGCTTTCAAGGGGAATAGATTCAGCTGTGATCTGAACTGACACCCTTCTCTGATCCACATAAGAAAGTGTGGCTAAGCCAGGAAACTGGAATAGGCGTTAGCAGCTCTCAGTGCCTGAGAGACAGTTGTGCCTCAGTATCTTTCTGTGGAGCAGCTACAAAACATTCCCAGCTGTAAAAATCCTTGGCCTGGGTTTGTCTCTAATTATGTCTATGTTCAGGTTTGCTTGGGGCCTCTACAGGCTGTCAGAATATGAATAATATGCAAATGGTAATAAAGGGGTAAGGCAGCAGCTATTTAACCATTGCAGTTAGTGAGACGGACAATTCCTCCTTGGCTAAGCAGATATCTGTCCAGGATATTCTTTATGAAATAAATCAAGAAGACCATTATGCCAGGTTACATTTCTACTACTGCTTTTATTTCAGAAATCTAGGTGAAGCTGTCCTCAAGAGCACCCTTTTGCCTTTGTAGATAGAGTTGATTTCTCTGGAAATCAGAACAATATATTTTCTCTTCTGTAATTCCCTATTAATAGCTGCACACCAGGATTATTGCTGTGACACAATCATACAATAGCTGAGGAAAAAAATCAGCATGAAACAGACTATTAACGTATGTTATGAATGTTGTTTATTTTTATTTAGCAGAGATTTCGGGATTCATCAGGAGCTTCCAAGGTTCAGGATGAGATAATCGGGCAGCAGTGCCACAGGAAACTTTGCAAGGGAAGGTGCCGCTTTCTGAGCTGAAGCCCTTTGAAGAGTTAACACTTCTGAAAATGCAGCAAGGTAAGAGAAGGATATTTTCTCCTGGGGAAGAGGAAATAGGTATCTCAGAGATAGAATATTTGGCCTTCTGATGTTTGTCTGCCCATCCAGTGAAGGATATATCATAGGAGAACAAAGCCAAAACAGAAAACTTCTGAAATCTTTTAGACACTTGCTTTTATTGCTGACATTCAAAGACAAGATAAAGACTTAAATTTAAAGAAGAATAAATAGTCTGCAGACTATTGACGAAATAGGCTTAGTATGTTGGAAGAAAGCTCTTCAGTAAATTACTTAACTCTGCCACTACTGTCTCCTTCTACCTCAAAGAAAGGAATTCCTCATGAAATTCCCCCATAAAAATCACCAGCCCTTACTGAGAAGTAAATAGGTAAGCACAAAATAACTTCAAATCTCCCAGTGAAGGAAAGATAGATTAGTTAGTTAATAGTTAGTTAAGTTAGCTATTTAGTTAGTGAAAAGATTTATTTTCATACATACAGAAATGCATGGCAGAAGAGACATTTATTGTAGTAAGTTATGCCATCAGACCCACAATGTGGGAAATACATCGTACTGCAGATAGAAGGGACTATGATATAGCCTCTGCAGTAAACCTGTGAAATAGATGCAACATCATGGTCACAAAAGATCTCTCAACAACTGATGTTGAGACAACAACAAGTGATGTTAGGAGAGACCAGAAATCTACCTGGGCTTCCTCAGGTACGGGCCAGTAACATACACCCAGAAAGAGCCTAGGGAGTAACAGTTACATGTCAGAAATGCTGCTGCAGTAACTGTGACAATAACTTGGGCATTCACTGACTTCCGTACTACGTGTGGAAACCATCGGGTGGAAATGAAAATTTCACCCCATAATATGTGTGGTAAATATTGCTCAAACAACTGTAGGACTCAAAATCCTCAAATGTTCAATCACGGCGTGATTAACAATGATTTCAGTTGAAACTGCTTTCAGGAGGTAAATGATGGAGAGTAACTAGGAAACACTGTTCCTTACTGAAATCTCCAGGGCAATGGTATCTGGAAAAAAAAAAAAAAGAAAAAAGAAAAAGAAAAACAGGAGGAAAAAACAAACAAACAATAGAAACTGTGACACAAATGTAGTTCATGGATACTAATATAGTTAAAATCTGCAAATGTATGTTCTGAATATTCAGTCTCTAATTCACTGTTAACAAAAAACAACTTAGATAAAAATAATGCCATACAAAATTTTATACCATACTATATGTTATAATATTGATTCTGCAGTGTACATCATGAAGGTTACAGTCAAGATAAAAAAAAGGTTCAATAAAATGAAAAGAAGATAAATACATTTGCTATGTCTCAGAGGATGAAGCAAGACATGTATGCAATGATAAACAGGTTAGTGAGAAATACAGGGCCATACAGACACTAAATATCTTGGAACAGCTTCTTTTATGCATGTCTATAGTAGTGCTTAAATAATTAAAGTATTTTCTAAGAGGTAATGTCTATTAAGCTTCTACGACTTTTTGGATTCTCAAATCACATCTCAGTTTGTGATGGCTACAAGAAAATTTCCGTTCCTTTCAGTAAACTAATTTGTGTTTCTGCAACATTTCAGAGTTTAAATACTGGATATCTGGTTGTACCACGTACATGTCACTTCTTTCATTATGCATAAACTAGCGTTGAGCGTAGAGCTGTTCCCACAGTTGTTCTTACCCACTCAGTTCTGTTGCTAAAATATTACCCCATAAGTGATAGTCTCTGATGTCAAGTCTTTTCAACACCATCTTTCTAGGAGTAAATAAGTCCTTGTAGAATGAAACTCTTTCCAGTCTGAGGATGTTTTCGTTGTAAAGACAGACAGAACTTAAACACAGAGCAATAGGCACAAGCAGAAAAGTCACTCACCTGGGATGCAGCAGAGGGTTAGAGCCAACAGCATCACCACTCCTGCTGGCTTCATGGTGGTTGGATTGTCTGCACGCAGCAGAGCCTGGGTTCAGCTCAGCAGCTGTAGAGCATGTGTATATATGTCTGTGTACCTGTGTGTGCACGTATTTGTATTTGTATTATTCCGAATAATATCCCATATCTGCCTGTAGAGCATGTGTATATATGTCTGTGTGCCTGTGTGTGCACGTATTTGTATTTGGTTTACCGGCCCTTATTCTGAATAATATCCCATATCTGCTGCCAGGGTGGTAATATTGACAGTATTGACTGAAGTAAACCATGAAGAATGTTTCTTCATCAGCAAGTATCCCAGGAAGATAATAGATACTATACACATATTATTTGTCATTATTTCAATAAAACATGTGGCGGATAGCTCCTGAAGGACCGGAAAAAATATCCTGCAGGTGTAAAAGTTCAGATATACAAACCTGAATAATGTATACTGCCAAATTTTCTCTACGTGCATGCATTAATGCTCATTTACATGCAACGTTTTTTTCCTCAGCAAAATGTTGCAGATCTGAAATGAATGTCTTCCAGCATAGAATATCTTTACTTTTAGATGCTTCATCCTAAATAAGGTATAGTTAAATGCTAGTGAAATCAGGAAAACAGTAGACTGTAAAAGCAAGCAATAGGCTACCTCAGATACTGAAAAGAGACCTTGGACTGGGCTAGGGATGGAACTGCTTTTATGAGCATTTGCGGAGAAATTACAAACTGTTATTTTTTCCCCTAAACAGCATTAGCATTATGGATTAGATGTGCATTAATAGCCTGATAGTCTGGTGATCTCACACTGACATGAATCTCTAGCCTCGAGCCCAGAAAAATTGAACTCAATTGGAAATGACTGTTTCATCTATCTGCAGTCTCACCATAAGCTGCTCTAAAGCATTTCAAACAAACACACACCCCACACTTCATTCCATCAAGAGAAAGAAAGAGCAACAAACATCCTCTCTTTCTGCCTCCCAAAAGTCATATGGAAGACATTATTTTTTAGAAAGATTATGTCCAATTTATTTTTATTTCTTTCATGTAGAACAAAATCTCACCGTTTCAATACACCAGCAAAGGACAAAAGTAAAACTAATTTAATGGACAAGGAGCTAATGAAAGAGGTTACGCTCTCAAAAATAAAAGGATTTTGCCTTTGGATTTTGAAACACTGCTCGATTACTTCCTTGGCTGGCAAGTGGTACTCCTATTAGGATTAAAAGGAAAGACAAGTAGGCAGGAACCATGCCTAGGAGAGCCCTTATATGAGAATAGATTAGGGCGGTTAGAGGACGATTCTGAAATGAGGAAAGCGCCAAAACAAGTCACTTGGAAGACCCCGTAGAGAAGGCACAGTCCCACATCTGAAAAGTACAAGCTTTGTTGGCAAACCAGCCTTGCAGAACACTGTATCTTTTAAAGAACTGTAGTCAGGAGGCCATGGATCATGCTTGGTCCAGACAACAACACAATTCCAACTGCTTTTGCTGATGACGTCCACGCAGGCAAAGTGCACCAGAAATACCTTAGGTGTACCTCAACTGGTGTCATCAGTGCAGAGCAGTCTTTTAGCACCTGATTAAAAACAGATATTTAAATGATACTTGGCTACATTAGCCATTTTTGCATTTAATGAAAGGGAGGGGAGCAAGAAGTTGTTCTTGTTATACCCTGGAGCTAGTCGGACATCATCATTCAACACGTCAGAATAAAATATTGCATTAGGCAGAACACTAAACAGGACAAAAATGTTGCTGACTTCAGTTTATTGAGAAAGAAAAAAAAATCAAGAATAAAGTTGAGTCTCCCAGAGAGCAAGATGAACTGAGGTGAGATCTTCAGTTGGGGCTCACCAGTGGAAATCTTGTAGCAAATTCTCTCAGCACTGATATTTAGCATTCTCCAAAATGGCTTAGAGTCACATTTTTCTCCCTGAAAATGAAGAGAGGAGAAAAATGGATTAGATACAGACTACTGCCTGCTCTGATCTACCCTCTCCCTTGGCTCCTACAGAAAGCTGGATAGGATCCTTCCCCAGAGCCAAAGAATCTCAGAGAATCCCATTAGCTATTACATTTCATTTTTAAGAGATGAGTGCAATGATTTAACTCATTCTTAAGGCTAAAATATTTTGGGAAACTATAATGAAACTTCAAATTTAATTTTATTTGCACTAAATGAGAAAACTCCATTAAGGCTAATGGTCTTCAACCCATTCACGTTAACAAACCAGGCATAGCACTGTGTGCTCAGATGAAAAAATGAATGGTTGGCAGGGTGCCTGGTGTTCTCTACTCCAAATCCCTGGCTGACACTGGTCAGTAAGCAAGGAAGCAGTAGCTGTACAAGCTTGTGCCTGTAGGAGGTAGTTAACACAAACATGATCCATATTTGTACATACACAGCAGCATTGCAGAATGCACATTTATTGCTGTATGTTTGGTTGTCAGAGCCACACAGAGGGAAATACTCAGCTGTACAGGCTGGTTTAGGGTAGCCACTGCAGTCAACCTGCAAAAATAGAAGTCTAATATGAAAGATATGAAGGCATAGATAGCAAATGGCCTTGAACTCCTGTCTACACCTTCAATGGCAAAGATAATGATTTGCTTCCTAAATAAATAAATTAGCTTCCTTGCACAATCTGACAAACCGAGTTTCATATTATTAAACTTTTCTAGCATAGAAGAAAAATAGGGCATAATTTCCTGTTTGAAGAGATCTATATCATAACCTAACTGCACCATTTCTAAGCAGCAGCAGTGAACAAGTCATGCTCATAATCAGATTGCATCATGTTCCCAAACTGTCCAGGAAATTAACTGGAAAAATTCTAGTGTCTAGAGAGGTGGAGCTGCCAATAGACGTATATAAAGGACCAACGTCTCTCCTGTAGTCTTACAGTGGGAAGATCATTATCTAACCTAGATACTGTGAGAGGGATTTTAATTTTATGCAATGGGTACTACGTTTACTCAAGGAAATCACAGCGTGAAAGGTGTACACAAACTGTGAAGAGGCTGGACATTCATGGAAGACAAACACAGCAAGACTCTTTGAATACATAGAAAGCACATCTAGTTTAAGAAGTCCAGCAGCTGAGAAGAGTTGGTGGTTGAAAAACTGTTTGGTAAGAGCTATACATATTCACTGTGTTCCTACTCCCTCCTATACAGTCCTTTCGACCACAGTTGAAGTTAGGTTCTTCAAGTCACCATGTGCCTGATAGACCATTATACAGTCCTTTCGACCACAGTTGAAGTCAGATTCTCCAACAAGTCACCATGTGTCTGATAGACCATCAGTCTGACCTCTGTAGCCAGATTCTCAGTTGTGCCCTGACGACTTATTTTTGTTAACAATTTCTCCCCCCAAAACTCCTTCCTGTGCAGTCACTCTCTTTTTCTGGTCTGAATAGCATGGATAATGAGAAT
>NW_010580867.1:139010-152023 GCF_000705375.1 Tinamus guttatus | reverse complement strand
TGCTGAGAATATTAAAAATAAAGGGAAGCAGACTCATTTGAGTTTGCCTGCTCAGAAGGAGCTCTCCCCTATCCAGTACATACACGTTGTAGGCACACAGCAGGCATTCACTGCTGTAAGTGACTCCGTTAGAACCGCAGACAGGGCTAGGGGCCTTAGGGCAGAGTGGCACCTCTTTGCCTTCGTCATTTGTAGTGTTGGGATATCTACTGCAGTCCACCTGTCAAAGGAATGTACAACAGCATGGCAGTGAAAACATCTTAAATGTGCATCTCATTTTACATGAGAGAGAGACAACTTCCATGCAGTGGATTTTTCACTTTATTGTCGCTGCTGAAGAACAAACTTGGGCAGGTGCATCAGTCTGGTAATGGGTGAACCCTTTCTGTAGGGATACCTGTGCCCCATTTTAAAAAAACCGGCAGAAAAATCTTCCACTCACCTCAACCCCAAAAGCAGTATCTGGAAAAGAGGAGAAGAAAAAAAAAAATAGACAATGTGAAAAAAAGCCAATCAATAAGATCTGTAGCTAAAGTTAGTAACTTTAACTAAAATTAAGCATCTGAAGGTAGCATTCCTAAATGCTGTATCAAACTGTATGTTTTTACTGAATGGTTTCCTGAAATATTAAAAAAGGGTAAATCCTTTTCTATACTGATAAATAGAAGAGTGTTTCTTGTTGCTGATTGTGAAAATTGTTTTTAGATAGCTTTTTTTTTCTTTTAATATAAACAAACTTATTAACTGAATAGAATACCTTTTCCTTCTTTATCTTTCACACACTGTTTTTGATTCTAAGGAATAGCTATCACATATCTGAAAAGATACCCAAGTAAATACAGACAAATGCAAATTGTCATCAACAGGATAAACAAACATATACAGCACCTGTTGTGAGGAATATGCATTTCAAAAGAGCAGAGCATATTATAAAAAAAAAAGTCTTTGTCTTTGCAATTCCATCAGATCTAAATATGCAAAGAAAACACTAAATTTTGGCTTGTTTTCATCTCTCAGTTTTCTGTATTGCACATAAGTGCCAGGCTTATGCACAGAACTTGCTTGTGCCATTACAATATTTTCCATGAGTAGTTACTTGAGGTCTGAGCACCTCATAATGGCCTTGGTTCAAGTACCCTTTTACCTTAACTGTACACAACATTAACTACAAGGGCAGAGTTCCACTTGAGATTATTTGTATTTTTGATGGACAAATTACAATAATAATCCACTTAACGTGCAGAAATTTGGTCGTATATTCTGTGCAATGTCAACTTACTGAGACAGACTGGTTCTTTGTAGGATAAGATTCTCTCTCTTTGAGGACAATATATGTATATATATATATTTATATATTTTAAGATAGTCAGGTTTCTTTCTCTCAGATCCTAAGCCTCTGCAGTGCCTTGTGAGATACTCACCTGGGAAGCAGCAAAGTGCAAGAGAGAGCAGTGCAAAAACACTTGCCATGGTCATGGTGGAAGTATTTCTTGAGGCTGCAGGCTGCCCGCTGCTGCTGTGCTCACAAGATGGTCTCCACAAGGCAGACTGTGAATATATACAAATGCAGGTGTCTAAACTGTTCAACTGTAACACAAAACAACCAGCCGAATCTGTCAGTGGTACAATGAGGCTGGTAATATTTATTGAGATCTTGACTTTCAGGTAATGGTCTGCCTCTACTAGACAATTGATTTTGGCTGGACATTTGGTTAATAGCTTGACACAAATATCACTTGTTCCATGGGCAAAACCAAACAAACAACTTTTTGACAAAGAAAACAACTCAGGATGCCAGTGGAAATGTATGTAGCACAAAATAGCAAAGGGATTAAACAGCGGATTTGTCATTCTTCTCTGCAGTGTGAAATCTCCCAGTAGGATGCCCACCTCCCAGGAGCTGTATAGGTATGAAATACTGCCCTGTTTGCAAATTAGGTAAGAAGCTCTGATTTCCGTTCTATTTTCTGGCTTTTTTTCCCCTGCCTTTCCAGATATCCACCACTAGGCCATGCGTGAACATGGGTCAGATGAGGTTTTGCTATCAGCAGAATTAGTTAAACATTGCCAGGTGGCTCTGGAAGGACTGTGTCTAACCTGAGTTATTGGTATTTAGTGCTAGTTTGATAAGAGTTGCTTTTGGCAGCTTCACTACTGAGGTATAGAAAAGCTCAGCAGAAGACTTGAAAGCAGGTTAGATTTTGTCAAACTCCACTAAAAGTGTCACTCGAACCTTATCAGCAGAGAGTACTTATTTACAGACCAAGTCACAGCTAAACGAATTGATTCAAAATGTTCTGCCAAGACATCTCAAGAACAAATGACACTGAAGTTTTAGGAACACGGCACAGTTAGATTTGAAGGTGCAACAGATCCTTTCCCGGTACAGATATTCTGGAAAATGATGCTTAAAAACAGAGCCTGTCCTAATTTCCCAGTCTGTCTCACACCTCCAGCCTCTGTACAGTGTCTTTCCAAGCTTCTCCTTCCTAGAAGGAGGCCTTGGCCTCCACTATTTTAAAAAAAGATAATTTTGCAAGAGTGGGTTCTTCCCTTAACAAAAATATTTCACTATAGTTTCTCTGACAGGTCTTGACTAGTGAGTCTACCTGTTGAGTGTCATGAACTTTAAACACTTGACATAGACTTCGACATTGTGAGAGCGACAGAGCAAGAGAGGCTTTACAGGCATTCCAAAAAAAAAAAAAAAACAAACAAACAGTGCACCACACATCAGCCCACTAAAATCCTTGAAATTTCCTCTGTGGTTCCCATGAAACATGGGCACACGATTCTCCATATACACTGAGAAAAAGTGCACACATGAGAAGACACCATAAGGCTGCCTCCTAAGCAGATCACCGAATTCAACAGTGGTCCGAAAAGCAGAGAGCCACACAGTATGTGCAAGAAAAAAAGAAAAGTTAACAATATAAAAATAAATCTATTTGGAAATCTATTTTCCAAAAGATCATTTTCTGCATCTCCATCTTTGTTCCTGACTTCAGGACCTAAACTAGGCAACCACTAAAGCACTAAGACACCAAGAGTAACTACCATGCTGACCCAGGCCCTTAACCCCCCACTAAACCTAAGGCCACCCCACAGTCAGCCCTTGCTAAGGGGGCCCAGGAGGTGCCCAGGGCAGAGTTTTATCATTTCAGTTGCCCAGTTCAACCTTGTGTGCCCAGCTCTGACCCTGAACAACACATAGGTTTCCTTGGACCACCAAAACATCTTTTTTTGAGAGAGAGAGATCACTCCCACCATTCAACTCTCAGGCTTACAGACGAGAAGTCTACAAGACAATTAAGTGCTGACTGAGAAAAATCAGCCTCCCTTAGTGCACTCATGTAGTCCTCTCAAGCAAGCCAGAAACACAACCCCCAGCAATTGCTGGGCTTCAGAACATGGAGGGAGGTCACTTCATGGCCTCCTTTCTCCATGCAGCATCTTCAGCTTCCAGTTCTGGGCAGATGGGAGGAATAGCTCCAGCTTCTCCTTCTGCAGGGTGGAAATCCCCCAGCTATCAAGGCTTTGTTGTAGTTGCTCTGTTCTCCTAGGAGAACAGCTAGAAAGAGGATTTTCCTTGAAATCCTGCCACTGATCTCAGGCTATAATCCTCTGCATTGACCTCTCCCCTTTTAATCATTGAAATCAGATGCAGCATATGGCTAAATGACCACTTGGCTAGGGGGAAATCCCCATGTGTGCAGAGGCCAGCACAAGGCTAAAGACCTGGTAGCAAGTAAAGGCAGTGCCACACTTTATGGTCCTGAGCTCCAGAGAGCCCCTGGCCTCATATTACTGCAGGATTTGGCCACTGGTGTAACATCTTCTCTTACTTGCCCTAGGAATGCCTTGTTTTACATTTTCCATTACAGTTTTTGACACAGTTGATCCCAGGTTCTCTGGAAAAATAAAAATTGAAGTTAGGACATTTTCTGTGCAAATAATGTGGTTCACTGATAAATAAAGTACGTTACAAACTTACTACACTTTTCCAAACATTCCTTGACTTTGTCATATTATTTAATTAACAAGTAGTTGCTGTATAAGTGGGAAATAGCACTAATCATCTATCCTCACTCAAAAATGCCCGAAAATGCTAGCTAAGTTTAATTCAAACTACAGTTTCCATTTTTGTTCTTCGCTTCTCCACGGTGTGGCCTATAACTATTTACACTGTGCCACACACCTGGAAAAACTGAGAGGGCTGAAGGCAACATCTGAAATAATCTAAAATAAAAAACAAACAAAACTACCAATGTAGTTAAAACATATCAGTATGAAAACATATCCTTGCATTTATGAACTCATTAAATAGAGATTGATTCAAGTACTGTCAGTGACTGTTTCCCTGAACTAACACAAACATGAGCAGAACTTTGAACCCTGTGGGTAAAAGCTAACATAGTTTCACATTTCTTATGTGATGAATTTAATGTGCTGGTCCCCAGTAAAAGTACAGATATTGACATGCTGGAAGGAGTTCAGTAGAGGCACCAGCAGATCAGGGACTGGAGCACAGGGCACATATGTGGAGGCTGAAGGACTTGGACTTGGCCAGCCTAGAGAAGAGAAGGTTACAGGAGGTCTAATTTCAACTCTCTAATGGAGATTATACAGAAGATAGTCAGACCCTTCTCAGGGCTATACAGCGAAAAGATGAAATTCTGATCAAGTATTATATTTATATATATATATATATACACACACACACACACTTTTTCTTTGCCACAAAGCTGGTCAAACAATGCTGCAGTGACCAGAGAAATTCTGGACTCTCCCTCCTTGGAGATACTTAAAACTTGACTGGACAAGGAATGCTGTAAGCATACTGATAGGACATTGAGGTTGGACCTGCTCTGAGCAGGACTTGGACAAGCAACCACCAGGGAGAGCTTCCAACCTAACTTATTCTATTGGGACAGTAGTTATATAATGTTACCTCCTACAAATGACTTTTATTAATGAAATGTATCTCTATGACTCAGGAGAACAGTCTCCAAATTTTCCTATGACCTTTGCTCAAAACAACAGGTAAGCATTTGCCAGAATAGTTGTCTGCCTTGCAGAAAATAAACTGCCAAAACAGTGGCCCCTTTATTTCTGTGCTACCACATGGGTCTGATGTAGGTCTCACAGTATCAGCCCTAAGAGTTCATACATCACTCCTCACCTCACTAGCTCACATGGTGCTCCAGCTTCAGTCAGGCTTCTGGATGGCAAGACCATCAGGTCAGAGACCTGTTCCACAGGGCAAGAGCTGCTCACATAAAATTCAGGAGAATGCTAGAACAAGCAGCAGAAAAAGTAAGCAATAAATAGCAGAAAACTTGGTTGGACAACAGCTCAGGGTTTTACTCTCTGGAGTAAACACTCTGCAGCACAGGTGACTTAGAAGTTGAGCAGGAGATGTTATCTTGAAGCTGGTCAGAGGAAGCGGAAATCATTGGTTTAATCAGTTTTCCTGACACTTCAGTGATTTCAGCTGTGTGTTCCTGACCGCTCATTTTGTCTTTGCCTCAATCCAATAGTAACAATGAAAAGGTGGCTGTGGGGAAGCAGCAGCCAAGTCAGGTTTGATATCGTTTACTGCTGCCTGGCAGAAGAAATTGACTTTGGTAGCTTCACTGCTAAAGCTGAGAATGTCCCCTTCCGGATTTTTGGGTCAGGAGGAATTCTTCCAAGGGAAAAAAAAAAAAATAGATTCTTATCTGCAAGGAGGCAGTATTTATAGACCAATGCACAGTGAAAACAGAATGAATGATCATGTGCTGCTACAAAAGCAAATTGCTTTGAAGTTATGTAAACCAAGGGAATATTTGAACACATCTCCAAAGGACAGCAGATGAGGCGCTTGCTAGCTACCAGTCACCTAGCAGCACACACGTCACTAGAGCAGCACACATCACAGGGACGGTGGCTCCATCCCTTGGATTTCAATCAGCTACCCAAGGCACCAGAGACCGGCTGTATGTCATTGCAAAGAAAGGTCTATTGGCAGGGAAAAAAAAAAAAGGAGATTTTAATGGGCTAACGAATAGGGTAAGAAAAAGTAATTTGGTATAGTGGGGCTGAGTAATTATGACACCCCCTGAGCAGCAAAGATGAATACTAAGGGCTTGAGGAAAATCCCTTGGATAGCTGCATCCTGACACATGTTTGCAGAAGGATACTATAGAGAATTGGATGCAGAAAGATATTGAGGAGATAGGTGATGGGGGCTGGCCAGACTGTTCTGAGGCAGACTGACCTAACTGTGCTATACCCCGTGCTCAGCTTATGGCCATGCCACGTACCCCACGCACACAAACTCTGTACCACAGGATGCACCCGTGCTGTTTACCTGCTATTAACACCAATTGAACTGTAACACAGGATGGTCACGCGCTTAGTAGTTATATGAGAGCATAAATTTCCCTTCCTCTCCTGCTCCTCACTATGGACTGGTGCTCAGAGGTGCCTGGAATCTCCCTGTTGTTCTCTTCCTCCCACCAGGAAACGGGGAGCCCCCGTGCAGATGCGGAGATAATAAAAGCCTTAATTTGACCACCATGTGACTCATGTTTGTGTGTTTGGTCCCTTGAACTGCGTTGCCCCCCAGTCCTTTGCTGATACATAACCCAGATATGACTGCATTAGGAAGGCTACAGCAAGGCTGGCTGCAGAGATCGATTAGAGCCTCCCACAAAAGAGATCACCTCTCTGCAGGGAGCTGCCAGCAATCGTTCATTCACCACAGGAACGTGCCTTGGGTGCTTGTGTCCCCTCACTTTTATTTCTTAAGATTGGTAGAAATGTCCATGGACCACAAAGCATTTCCAGTGAGATGGTCATTACCCTTCTATATTTACCTTCCCTTGCTTGTGTAAGATATGCAACAAGTTTGTTCATTTTGAGGAGGGCCATTAAGTAAAAGTGCACTCGCAGATCTGACCTTATTGTCCACAGTGTTTGAACAGAGAGATAAAGGAGGTTACTGTCATTTAGAAGAAAAACAGGAACCTTTGAAATATGGGATAAATGGAGGTTTGTTTCTTAAGAGAGATCTTGTAAAAAAAGAAAGGAGAGGAAGTTCTTATTGAGGGATTGGATGCAATAGTAATTTAACATTCTCCAGAATGGCTAAAAATGAAAAGCCACCACTCTCCCTGGTGGGCAAGAGAGGTGGAGAACAGTGAGAGAGACAAGGCGCATCATGGTGCTTGCATCGAGTGCAAACAGCCGCTTGTTCGAAACAGGTGGAACTAGATGGAGGAGGTTCCCATAGCTGCAAAACCGTTAGGGTCACAGTCGCTATTATTTTGCTCAATATTAACAGCAAAAGAAAGGGGAGTAGTTTAATTTGTTCAGAAGGGCTGAACTTTAATGGGAACATGGGCTGATCCTTTGCAGCTGGACGTGGGTGAAGCACCATTGGTGATGACAGAGAGGAACATGTTTTTGAATTCCAGGATTTTACTATTTAACAGTTGTGGCAGTGAGGTATGTAGCAACACTTTTACCAGCTATAAACTATTGCACTGGCAAAGTAATGCAGTTATTGACTAAATATATTAGTTCACTCATGCACTCATGATGACTGCAATGCTGCATCTGATTATATGGCTTGTGGCTTGGCACCATGCCGCGTTTGCAAAACTTCTATCAAAGAGAGCTGAGCGCAGTGATATCTGCAGGGATCTTCTGAGTCTGCTTTTCTAGCCCTAAAACAGGATATGCTTTGCTTTCCTGATGTTGTCAGGAAAGATTGCTTATGCACACTTCAGTAGCAAAGAAATATTTCTGCTTATTTGTCTCGTATTTTGTATCTTTTTGCCATCTTTTTCTTCACAAATTTGAATGCAGACTGTGGTAAACAGCAATATTAGGAAGCTAGCGCTAAACCACTGTGGAATAAAATGCCAGCAGAAGGTATATGCATTGCTTATGTCTATTCCCACACTGCCTGCTCAGCATCCAGCTGACACCATCTGGGCTACTGCCACGGGCAGCTCAGGCAGGGTCTTGGTTTCCCTTCGTTCCTGTCACTGGAACCACTGCTGCTCCTGTATCCCCGAGGTTTCTTGTCGGAGCATGTCACCTGTGCTTGGAAGGACAGAAAGGGAGGAGCAGTCTGCCATTAGAGGCTCAGTATATTCACTTTCCTCGAGCAGGGTAGATGCTGTGAATGTAAATAAACTCACAGATGATGCAAGTGAAGGAGAGTTCAGCTGAGTTAACCACCAACAATGAAGTGGTTTTAGCACTGCTGACATTACAAGCCTATCAGTCAACAGACCCAAGACATCTGAATATGCTACATCATTTGGATTTCCACTCTGGTTATTTTCTTTTCCCTGCTAAATCTTCACAATTTCCCCCTGAGCACAAACAACAAGTGGAGAGGAAAAGAGAGGATGAATTGGAAAGCACGAGAGAGAGGTCAGTGACGAGGGGATTGTCACTCGGAAAACGTGTTTCTTGTATCGGACTGACATATTACAGGCACCGATCCCACACTCATTGATGTAAGTGAAGCCATCTGTGCCGCAGATCTGGTCCGGAGCTCGGCCAGGGAGCCCCGGCTGCTGCTGCAGCTAAGCCGTGAAGGCAGCAGGGACGAGCAGCAAAGCAATGCATTTCCAAACAGTCTTCATTCCTCAGTGGACTTGAATGAAACCAGGGCTTCATTTCTATGAATGAAAAATACACTGTATGAGCTCGCTCTTTTTGCAAAGCCACGGTATGTTTGAACTTATGTGGATGCACCTCAGCTGGTGCAAATCCAGAGAAGCCTTCCAGGCTGGTGCTGGCCAGCTGGACACTGCCCCCTCACCTTATTTCTTTTTGCTTTCTTCATATCTACTAGTTGATCAGTGGCAAGCACCCAACAGAAGCCTAGGGCACGGCAAATAATCAAATAAAATTGTATCAGAAAGCAATAACAGAAAGCGAACAAACATTTCTGAGGGTGAACATGCTTAGGTGGATGAAACGGGTGGATACAAGGATTATATTTTTAAATATAGAGATCTAATTATAAAATCTTCAAACACCAGATTATTTCTTCTATTTTCAGCCAGTCATAAGTAACTGTGAAACTGATACAATGAGTTCATATAATTATTTCTGGATTTCATATATCTGAAGAATATATGGTTATAAAAGTGGTAAAAGTGGTAATAAGTGGTAATAAGACCATTTCAATTTCTTTTGGAAAGAGCAACAGTCATACATTAATATCTCCCTTGAATATTTTTATTCTATTGGAAAGAGCAACAATCAGACATCAATATCTCTCTTGAATATTTTACTAGTTTCAGAAATCAGTGGGTTGAGCCATGGTGTTACCATGCTCTCCTCAGGAGAGTGACACAGTATCTACGTCCATCCACACGCTCCTCTAGTAAACACATCATCTGAAAAAAAAAACTAATGAAAAGGCAAATTGTGAGCATGTTGAAGCCTATAGATTTTTTTGATAAAGCTTTAAAGTGAATCTTAGATACAAAGACTGTCAGTTATAGGCTTGTTAAAGCCACAGATGGGCGAGTGCTGATATATATATACCAGGCTGATAAAAGATGAAAAAAAAAAAAAAATCTTTCAGCCTAAGATAAAAAGACTATTTAAAAAGTATTGTTTTCTAAATCCCACTTATCAATCAAGAAATTAAATGATTCACCTCACTTCTCCTTCTCTTTGTGTTGTAAGAAAAATGACTGTTGGTTCAGAAAACATTGATAAAGCTATAAAGATAAATTGGACAAACAAGGAAGCGGAGAGGGAATAGTTCTAAAATATTGCCTCTGTGATTGGCACCAATGCACTAACAAGTCAGAGTTTTTGAGGGTCAGATGTGCACAGTGTGAAGTATGTGGGAGTTTGTCAGGCCCTGGGGTTGCTCAGGATCTCCATCTGTGGTGTTTGGAGCAGGCTGGATGCAGTAGGGGCTGCAGGGCAGTATATGGAGCTGTACCCACTGCATTTCACCAGTACGTTTCAGATCTCTGAAGGTCTGTCCTCATAACATGCACTGGCAAGTCACTATTTCTTCACTGCTTCCTTGACTTGAGGGTACAAGGCTGCATCTGCAACTTTTTCCATTCATGGGAAGAGCACTAAAATAATAGTTCATTCAAGCAGCCTGGAAAACCTGCCCTTTAGTCTGACCCTTTTAGTGCTCTTTTCTGGAAAGAAAACAAAACAAAACAAAACCCACCTTTTCCTCACATGCCAGTCTACTGGTCTTTGAGAACAGCCTGGTGATTTGGAAGCTGCTCTGGCTTTTGACCAAGCTGGGGCAGGATGTCAGCCTCAGGGCTCTGCAACATGACACATGGGAACAGCAACAGAGCAGGAGGTAGAGGAGCACAAAAGCATCTGCCAGCCTCATGGTGGAGATATCACTGAGTATGCCTGAGTCTGCCAAGCCCTGAGCTTGCAAGATGATGCCTCCCTGCTTCCCAGCACAGAATCTGTATGTACCTATCTGTCTGTGACCAAGCAGGTGTCCAGCTCAGCCAGATTTATTAGTAACACTTGACTCTGATATTGTTCTATCGCTCTTCTAAGGCACAAGAGTTCAATACTTCCTCCTGAATGTGCCAGTCTTGGTCTGGCAGCTGCTTCCTCATCAACATGAAGCAGAAAGAGATCATCTGATCTGACGCTCAGCAGGAGCCCTGGAACACGTGAAAGCAACTCCAGGGGACAGAAGACAGCTCTGTCAGTGAGAAGGCTGCCCTACTTTCATAGACTTATATAGCTTCATAAAACATCCCCCATGCCTGGGTGAATATATAAACTCCCATGTCAAGCTTTTCCCATTTTCCAGCCTAGTTTGGTGAATTATCCCATTACATACTTTCGCATGAAATCTATCAGTGAATACAGTACAGAAACTGTGTTTGGTGACTAAGACTTCAGCATCTTCTCTTTGAGTTCACATTTTGCCTTTGGTGCTATCAGACAAGTTTTGCAGAGGAGGCTTTGGCAAGTCTATGTCCAGCTAATGTCACTCAGTGCAGACCTTAACAGCTTTACTACAAAAGTCAGTGATCAGAGCTAAGCCCAACTGAAATTGTGCCAAAGTCCACAAAAATTTTATTCATGCCTTATCCATAAGTAGAGTCTATTTTAAAACTAAGTCACAGTTAAATTGGAATAAAACAGCATGTTCTGAAAAAACACCTTAACATCAAATGGCAAGAAGGTTATATAAACCAAAGGAACATTTACATTAGGACAGAGATTCAAGAAAAATACAATAAGCCATTGTTCGTTACAAATCATCTTGGAAAGCACATGCCAGGCACAGAATCTAATAGCATGGCAGTGCTAGGGCCTTAGTCCCTGATACAATACCCAGAATATCTCCAAGTTTGGAACATTTGCCTTCAGCCTATTAATCTAGCCTGACAATTCAAAGAATGACTTTCCAAATGGATCCAAATAATTGTGCTACTCCCTACTAAACTACAATAGGACATTGAATGAGGGAGGCTATAGCTGTAGTCTAGAAGTCTTTTAACCCCTAAATATTGGGCTAGAAATAATCTTAACTTGGCAGACCTAGTGCAAAGCTAGAAGTAGTGATTGTAACTCTATTGCCAGCAGCTGGAGAGTGGGCCCCAGCTCCCTGCACTGCTCTGCCATCCATATGGAGACCAAAGTGACAGAAAATAAACCACCACCAAACTCTTTGCTCTTATATATAGGCCAAAACATGACTATTATGCAGAAGCTCTTTTCTATGGTTTGCTCTATATTTTGCTCAGATTGGTCCCAGGCCCTCCACTGCATCCTTTTCTCTCATATGTCTTTAGAAAGGAGGCTGCTGCAGTGATTTATCAGGGCTGTCCCACACTACAGGTGTGATTTCTGCTCAGCTCCCATGAGGTACCAGGCCTGGAGCTATTCAGCTGCATTAATAAATCAAGGACTTTTGTGAGCAGAATTTTCTGCTCTCCATAACCCTGAATAGAGCTCAAAAAAGCACTCTTATTGAGAGCAGGCTACCCACCTTGTTTAGGTATTATCGCTTAGAAGAGCTGCACCATGTCCTCAGGGTGATTGTTTCCCTATACTGACTCTAGAAAGGGAGTGCAGATGATTAGACTGCATGGAGACATTAAGTGCTAGATGAGACTAATCTTGCCAAGGAGACTGCAAGGAGGAGGAAGTAGCCGGGAGCTCCAAGAGGAGAGGCCAGGTTCCTTTTAAGAGGGGGTCGGCACTGAGACAGCACGAAAAACGGTTTGCCCATATGTCTGGTGGAGGAGGACATCAAAAGAAGAATGAATCTCTGCAGCACGGGAGGTACTGTGCAAGGGGTGAAGGAATGTGGCATTAAAATGACAGAAAAATGTTGCCAAGTGAGTTTATTGAACAAAAAGTGTTTCAGGAGATAGCAGGAAACAAGACAAACTGAAGGAAAGCTCTTAGGGAAGATCAGCCCACTGGGAGTCACACAGAAGGCCGTTTTTCTTCCTGAGCTGGACATTCGCTCCAAGCACTGATTGTGAGATTCTTGTTGCTCTCCCTAGGGAGAAAAGGAGAAGACATGGATGAGACTGAGAGCACATGGGCCACAGAAGCTCTGTTCCCCATTTCACCAGCATGAGAAATGACTTAAACTTGCTTCATGATGAAGATTCTCCAAATCTCAACTACATCCTTGCCTTATTATCATTAAAGGAAAGATAAAAGATTTCACACACTACATACAGTCCAGCTGTTCCATGAAATACTTCTCATGCACCGACGTGCTTCTGGAAAGAAATGTGTGCTGGTGCACGAGTCAAATCACTTTGAAGTTAAAACCAGGAAGCCATGTATAGATCAAAAATGGGTCCTTCGTACTTTCCTTTAAAAAAACCCATCTCCTTTCACAATTTATGGTGCATCCAGCACATGGATCACAACCAGTTAGTCCAAACCACACTAAGGAAAGAGGCCTCTGTTTTCAGCAGATACAGGGAATTACCATGGAAGAGAAGGGACTTATTATTTCTGGTACAGGA
>NW_010580867.1:66374-138984 GCF_000705375.1 Tinamus guttatus | reverse complement strand
CAGAAAAGACATCTGTTTCCATATGTTTTGCCATCAGATCCACAGTGTGGTAGATATTCCAGGGTGCACATAAGAGAGGGTTCTTTGAAGTTTCTGCAATAGTCCTGCAGACAGACAAATGACAGAGATTTTGTGGCCTGCCTGAGTGCAATGTCAGTCCCCAGCAAGAGGAATGATACCACCCCAAAAATGAGACCCTGTCTGTGAGATCATGATAAGAACTGAGTCCCAAAGTTTCCTCCCGCTGGCAGGTATGATCTCAGAGTACTGCTGCTCACTGTCACACTCTTCCTTCTGCTGTTATGGAGCAACAGGATGGATGGTGGCTGACCAGCCATGACCAGAGGAAATTCCCAGGTTTATCTCCTTAAGTCTGAACACAGTTCCCCCAATTTGTAACACAGTTAGGGTTAGGGTAGAGCAGCCTTTAATAGACATGAGCCCTGCCCCCTGGTTTGCATTTGTTCTCACTCACTTTTACAGCATCTTCTGCACATTTTCCATTATTTCTTTTGCCAATGTTGCTCCGCTGCTCTCTGGAAGAAAAAGACGCTGATGTTAGTGACAAACTTGCCAGTTAGTGACTAACTCACCATTACAACCACAATGTGAGAGCACAGCCTAACTCACATGCAGCATACAGGTGATTTTCAGATAAATCAGCTTAGCATTGCCTGTGCCATGTTAGTGTGCAATGCAATGGGCCAGGGCTGTGCCTTTTGGACAAGTGGTCCTGCCAGCTGATGCACGCCCTGTTGCAGAACTCAGAGCAGTGTCCTGGTCCTTGCTGAATCCCAGTTGCAGCCTGGGCAGCTGGGAAACAAGGCAGGCTGAAGGGACAGGGAGGGCAGTCAGTGGCATTTGGCTCCCCTGTCCAACACAGGGTTTCAGATGCAGGCTTTGGCACACCACTTGGCATTTGTGGGAGCCCATCCAACCTAATCCAGCCAGGCACAGCTGATGCCCCCAGGAGAAGGCATGTACTTACAGATTGTGGGAGCACAGCACACACTCGCTGGGATAGGTGACACCATCGGTACCACAGACAGGACTGTAGATCATCGTGCAGATCATCAGATGCTGGCCGTCATCCGTGGTGACTGATCGGTACTTGCTGCAGTTGAGCTGGGAAGCAAACACAGCAAAACCCTTGTTCGGCCTCTGCTCTGCAAAATAGTAACCCAGATGCAGCCCCCAACGTATGTCTTTTGTGATCTGCCATAGGATAAAATAGGGTCATATATTAACTCATCCTCCCACTGGGACCTGAGCAGAAGCAACATGGCAATTTCCTTTCAGAACCTTCAGCCGGAGAAGACCAAAACGAAGTTGACAGGAAATCTCTCTCCCTCCACTTTGTATTTATTGTGCTGCCCTTATACCTCACTGAGCATGCCATGATATTGCAAAATGCAGCTCAACAACAATCTGCAAATCAACACAGAACGATTTATCCCCTGCCTACAAGAGAACTGAACGTGACCAAGGAGTTTTCCATGGCCCACAAGAGTTGGGGGTGGGATGCGCCGACAGGCCTTTTGTTCCAGCGGGCCAGCTCTGGCTGCTGAAATCTGCCAGGAGGACTGACAGCAGCTGGGGCTAATTCACACTGGTTGAAGAACTGGCATTTTAGCACCACTAGTTTCTTCAGTGTGAGCTCTTCTTACTGATTTATGTGTCTCACCCGGTCTGAGCACAGGGTGTACTGGGGAAACAAAGGATGACATTTCATACTCTGTTTGTATAGAAATGAAATATCTGACTCAGGATGTTGACTCTTTGAAACACATGCTAATGAGACAGCTTTGTTTTTCTGTTTCCCAGTGGGTGTGAATCGTTTAGAGCTGGTCAAATATGGTTAATTTGGTATTTTTACAAGATTCATTGTTGGTATACATTAGATTATGTTGCATTTGCAAGAAAAACAGAGAGGGCTTTGAATCCCCTCAGACATTAGGAATCAACATTCCAAACACAGGGACAATGATTTTCTAATCTATACAAAACATCCCTTTATAAAACTTAACGTCTCCAGAAAGCAGAGACACCCTAGGATCCCGTGTCCCCTTTCCATATTGCCAAAGCAGACAGCTAAGTTCCTCCTGCCACTGTGATAGACTGCTGTGGGAAAGAGATTTATTTTCATTGTGCCTTAAATCATTTGTTACCCATCTCATAACTCATTCCTCACCTGTTCTCCTTTCTTTCTGCTTAAGACTCTGTGCAGGAAGTGCACAATGTTCCTGCTGTCAGGAGCCAGGTATTCACCCGTGCAAGGAAGGACAGCATGAGCTGTGTGACCTGGTGAAGGCCAGGCTATCCAAACCAGCCAGCACTTACTCAAGCTAAGGACTTAGCATCTCCTCAAGCTCCCATTTTTCCTTTAAGTTTCACTTACTGGAGGAACCTCCTCGATGCATCTTCCATCATGCTTTTTGCCTATATTGATTCCCAGTTCTCTGAAAGAAAGAGAAAAAAGGGGGGCTGAAGAAATCTCAGTGATGGACTCTCCCTGTCTTAGCTCCAGCAGCAGCTGGGAAGCACTGCTGGTCCCTCAGCAGAGGATCTCTAGGGCTTACAGGTTGCGGGCACACAGGGCACAGTCATTGCTGTAGGTGACGCCATCCGTTCCACAGACCTCCTGCAGGATGAAGGGACAGGCAGTGACGGCCTCTCCGGATTGGGAAGTGCTGGTCAGGTACCTGCTGCAGTCAAGCTGGGGAGATAAAACAGAGCCAAGTCAGCCCCCGTGGTACAAAAACACTTCTCAGCTGCAGTTTGCCCGCTCTATTCCTCCAGACTTTAAAAGCTTCTGCCAGAGAAAAAGTAGGGTTGTATTTTAATTTTAGTCTTCCTTTAGAAATGCAGTAAGTAATTTTAGTTGGCTTTAGTATTGTCTGCTAACAGAGGAAAGAAAAGAATTGACAAGAAAGATTATTTTCCCAGACAAGTATCTATGCAAGTTTTCCATGTCCTAAAGAAAATTAACTAGGTTTTAAAACAAACATTTTGCCCAAGGAATCAGATTTAAAGGATTTTACATTAAGTCTGGTTTGACATAGAATTAACTAAATCTGAGATTCAGTTTCACCATTTTCAAAATAGCAGCAAGGACCATTTCATATGATTGTGTTGTAAAATGCTTTACAATATATAAAAAGTGCCACTTCAAATATTGGAGGACAAACAAGCAAACAGTGGAAGTCAGTCTATATCAGCTAGGCATCTGACCCTCCACTGTCATTTTGCATAGTTTCCCCAGTGTAGTGTCCCTTATCACCAAATTTCTCACATGGTCCAAGGACAAATTAAAGCAAAGATAATAGTGTCTTTATTATTCAAATCATATTGCATTCCCTCTGGGCGCATGAATTTATTCTCAGCGCTTCAGAGCAGTTCTGCGTATGCAGAATAAATGCATAGAGATATTATCAGCATATATTGTTGCTGTGGATGTTTATAAAGCTATTTCTGTATCTGAAACTAGGAGCAAAAGTTTCACGGCCAACTGGAGCATCAGGGTTTCCTAACCCACCTAATTACTGCAATGGAAATCCTAAAACTGAAGGAATACACTGAAATCTAACAGGGTCTTCTGCCTTCTTTTCATATCATCCTAAAATAGGCTGCTTGATTCTAGGGCTGCTTCTGACAATTTCTGTTCAGAGCTCTGCAGTATTGGGACATTTTGTTTCTCAATTTCTGGGCTATTCCTGTTCTCTCTCGCCCTGATGTACAGTACGTTGGCAGCAGCTGTTGCAAGCAGCTAGGGAGCAATGCAGTGCCAGCACAGGGCTGTACAGCAATCCTCTCTGCATTTGGGAAGACAGACAGCTCAGCAAAGCAAGCCAGAGTGTTTCTGGAGACCGTAAAGAGAGCAGACTATCGCCCTTATTTTACATCTATTCAGACTTACCGGGAGAGCTTTAGTCTTACATCTTCCATCATGACTCTTCCTAACATCGGTTCCATGGTCTCTAGAAAGGCAGAGGTTGATATTAGCATGCTCACCAAGTAAGCCAAGGACACGCAGCCACCATAAAAAGTAGACCTAATTCATAGTCTATATAAATGATACAGGAAACATCCACTGCCTAGATAGCTGTTTTTTCCCTGTCCTTAGCAAGTATAGTCCTAAACAGTAACAGATATATCAGGTCTCCTCAGTGTGCTGAGCAGCAGTCCCATCCACCCTTTCCTCTGCCCAGATACCACAGCCCTCACAGTGTGCACTGGTTGACATTTGCTCTTCCACAGCTCCCCTGATGTGCACAAAAAGAGGGTCAGGGAAGAAAATCAAGGCAGTGGCTCTTCAGGAAATTGAAAGATGAATAGAAATACAGTTATAGGCAAGTGGATATTAAGAGAAGAGCTGCCTGGACCACTAGCCATAGCTAGTCACTGCAAAGGGAAGTCCTATATGTAGTACTTACAAGTTATGGGCACAGATGCCACACTCATTGTCATAAGAAAACCCATCTGAGCCACAGACTGGGTCGAGAATCTTCGGACAGGCTATCCGGGCTCTACCATCCTTAGTTGCTCTTGATGGATATTGACTGCAGTCAAGCTACAAAAGCAGGAATATCATTACTGATAGTTTTTGTCTCAGAAAAGACTTACTCCAATATAATATCCTGTTTTTCTAGATGTCTTTTATGCTTGGATGCTGAAACAACTTTGGTGTTACAAGCCATCTTGAAAAACCATCCTGAATCAGCTCTTTCAAACCATCATGAATCCGCTCTGCATGAATCCCATCATGCACAAAAAGAGCCACACACTGCTGCATAGTTTGAGACACCCAAGCAGCTAGGTCAATCTCAAATGCTGCCCAACTTTACTTCTGACTACAGGGGTTTAGAACCTGAGCAAGAGCATTTGAAATGTAGGTTAGAAAATCAGAAAAGAACAATCCCATGTCATTCTGTAGTACAGAAATTAAAAACAAAACAAAAAGACAAAATTAAAAAAAAGAGTGAAGCAAACTAGATTTTGCTGATAATGCAATTGAAGATCATCCTCAAAGACCTGCAGTCAAGACAACCGGCCTCCACAGTTACGTGCTGGCATGTCTGGGACCTCCCTGGAACCAGGCAACTATGCTCGGAGCAAAACTTCAGGTGTGCTCCATATACCAGCATACACCCCCACTCCAAAGGTTGGCGTGGGAGTGAATTTGTAATGCAGACTCCGTGCCTAGCACAGCGGCTCACATGCAGCCCATCTGCCAGGGCTGTGTAGGCAAGGAAGGCCCAGATGACACCTGCCTCAAGACAGATGGGATTTGTGGGCGTCCTGAACGCAGGGGGCTCACAAGGCTCAGTGGACATGTGGAGAAAGCCAGGCTTCAGACCAGCTCACTTTCAAAATAGAGGTAGCCTCAGGGAATCTTTCAGTTAATATAGGCAAAAGGATAAATATGCATTATATTGTACTCACTTCAGGAGAAGGAACAGTCTGTTTGCATTTTCCATCGTGCTTTTTACCAACATGGGCCCTGTGTTTTCTGGAAGAAGACAATGAAGTTGAAGAACTCAATGTTTAATCTCCTGGTCACATTCAGATGCAAAAGGAATCAGATATAGCAAATATCTGACAAATTAAGGTTTCAACCTCTACAGGAGTGTATGAAAATAACTACATTAGTCTACTTGTTAACAAGCTTGTCACATCTTCTAAAAACATATAATTTGAAGTGAGATTCTGAACTATTCCTTCATCCTCTTAGTCACAGGCCAGCTGACAGTCTAATCCAGAGAACTGTCATCTGACTCTTCCAACCTTCCCTTATGAGCACAAAAAGGAAATCAGAAGAAAATTCAAGGTAGACCCCCAAACAAGTTTCTAAGAAGCTTGAAGGAATAAGCATAAGAAGTGTAAAAGGACTGTTACCAGCACTGCTAAGTGCTGCTGGTAGCTCAGAAGGAAGGCTCCATGTGTGGCACTTACCCATTATGGGCACATAATCCACACTCATTTTCATATGTAAAACCATCTGTGCCACAAACTGGATCCAAGATCTTTGGACAGGATACTAATGTTTCACCATCTTCAGTGACTTTCGTTGGATACTGGCTGCAATCAACCTACCAAAATAAAGAAAATCAAATCTGATAGAGCCACTATTATGTGAGAAAAATCTACGCAAAACCTTTCAGGTCTGTATCCCAGCCTGCGTATTTTCTGCAACAGGTCAAAGCCCTGATACACTTAAACTAAATCTTCTATCAGAAATAGATTTTCTGAATGGATATCCTAGTTACCTGGGAGTGGAGAGAAAAGACCCATCTTGGAGAAGGGATCCTTCAGATAGGAGAAACATATAAAACCTCAGGCTCATTCTCATCAACGAAATTCTCTTGAGTTTGGTGGAAACTATTTTTCACCAACTAGTGTTGTTGTATTTTTGGCTGTGTTTTTCCCGTTTTCTCCCGTGCTTTGATTACTTACTAGTTGAGATTTCATATAGTTATGCAATGGGATTTGAAAGGATAAAAAAGAAATGGTTATCTATCAGTTGGGAAATAGACTTTCTAAAATCCCCTATTTTTTGTTCTGAAATATATAAGCTTTTCTTCCTGAAGCACCAGACTGTTCTGCCTCATGTAGACCTAATTATAAATATACAATAAGCTAGACCCTATAAATATGTATGCTTAGTGCTCTTATAAGTTTCACTAAGTCTGTGAAAAAAACTAGCATGGGATTTCTGTGTCCCTTTTGCAAAGGGTGGAGAAACTTGTGATGTTCTGGAAAAACACTACCAGCCTACACAACACGCTGGAAAACCCAGCACCACAAGAGCTGAACACACTGGTCTCTTGGGGTTCCCCTTTCCCTGGGCACAAACCTAGCTCAGTACGAAGGGAAATGGACTCTGCAGCACTGGTCACTACAGCTTCTTCATACCCAAAGCCTGTTTCCTTCATCCTTTTGGTGTGTTTTGAGTGGAGTGACCCTTTCTTTTGGGGCAAGAAGAATATGAAATCCACGCTTACTTGCAGAAAGCCAGTGCCAGGGCTGGGATCCCCATGAGCCTGTCATATGGCACTTCTACAATCTCCTGGTCAGCGAGAGTCTGGGAAGACAGTGGCCTTCTCTCTATTAACAGCAGTAATGGATGGATTTTGACTTTCACTTACCTCGGAAGTCTCATGCTTGCAAACTCCATCATGCTTTTTAGTAATGTTGGCGTGATGTTCTCTGAAAAAAATAATAATAATAAAAATAAAAGAGCTGCTTTGGTTAGGGAGCTCTGAGAGTAACTTTTTCCACTATAGCCTAGATATTGGAACAAGGAAGCAGGCCCTACCCACTGCATGAGATGCTGTAACTGTATGAGTTAAATTTGAATATGCCCAGAGGATGCTAGCAGTCACTCTGAGCAGCAAACACAGTATTTCCTTATCCTGCAGTATTATGGATACTGCTCTGCTGGGCTCCTGGCTCTGCTCTGTGTTATCCTCTGGCTCTTTCATGATTCCAAACATGAGCACAGAGGTTGGGGAAGAAACCTCAGGCTGTCTGGGGAAATTGCAAACAGATAGTTCCAAAGAGACCTACTGAGAACCAAGACTGAAGAAAGACTAGTGTCTTAAAGGAATACTTCCAAGAGCCTTAAATATCACTGATTGTCCAGAAAGGAGGTCCTATGCATACTACTTACACATTATAGGCACAGATCTCGCATTCATTGCTGTAAGTGGAGCTGTCAGAGCCACAGACTGGTTTCACTATCCTTGGACAGGCTACAAGGACTCCATCATCTTTTGTGATTTTATGGTAGCTACTGCAGTCAATCTGGAAGAATAACAGTAATAGAACAAAATTCACTTTAATATAAAGAAATAAGGGTCCTTTGTAGGATCCTTACTCTGTCTTGGCCTTTGGCGCTCCAAAATCTGTGAGAATTCTCTCATGCTGAAGAAAAGGACAGACTAAGGACCGCTCATTGTGGCTTTATGAGGTCCTTCATGAGGTCTAACTGCAACTAGGCTGTGATATCCAGCCTTCAGCAGGGCACCATTTCCATTTTATTCCTGAATCCAGAAACTAGAAAAACAGTCAGACATAGTGCTATATGCCTCATAAATCTTTCTAAGACTTGGCTATGATCAATTTTTTAATTGTTTGAACTGTGCTCCTCTTAATTGGTGGCAGCACTCTTTACTTTTGCAGCCAACAGACATTTTTCCATGGACACCAGCAAAGTAAGATTTTACGTTCCTATTGCACTTACCTGAACAGTTCTCTGCTTACATTCTCCCTCGTGCTGTTTACCAACATGGGCCCTGTGTTCCCTAGAAGAAGATGACTTGCGTCAGGGACTGTGAAGAGCAGCCATCACCTCCAGACTGCAGGTATCAATGCCTCAGTGCTAACTTTTATGCTCCTCCATGTCTTTTGGGGCATGCAGCTGACACTCTTGTCTTTAATTGACTTCCCTGCTTCCAGTGAGACAGATCTGCTCTTTTGCAAAGAGGATCAGCCTGTTCCTCCTCCAGCCCCATTGCCATTGCTGTGACCCAGTGTGAGAGCCCATGCAGGGAGGCAAAGTAGTAAGTGCTGTGGTTGCTCAGGGCAAACCCGCTCCCGAGGGACTTTAGAAAGTGTACGAAGAAACGCCAGTATTTCAAGGACTGACGCATTTCCAGGGCTCGCTGCAAGACTCACCTGTTGTGAAGGCAGATACCGCATTCGTTGCTGTACGTGATGTCGTCCGTGCCGCACACGGGCTCGTAGTTCCTCGGGCAGGCTACCCAGGGGATGCCGTCCTTGGTGGTGCCCTTGGGGTACTGGCTGCAGTCAACCTGCGTGGGTGGCACACGGCCATCAGCCCCTCAAGTCACCCCTTCCCCATGCCAGCTCCCCATGCCACAGAAACAGCCTGAGCAGCTCCAGCTGCCAGGGACAATTAGAGAAACAATTCTGCATCCCTCCTGCTTGCCAGGAGGAACAAAGCTGCCCTACAAAATTCCTGATGAGGCTTCCTGGCAGGGCTCCGGGGCGCATGGAGCAAGGCTTGCCGCGGGGCAGGCACCAGCCTAACGAAGGCAGTGGTTAATTGGGAGCCTGGCCTTCCCTCAGAGTCCCTGAGCACCGAAGCCCAGAGGTTTCCCAAGCGCGCCACAGTCTCTGCTGAGCGTCCGGAATATCCGCGTTCATAACTGCGTGGGCAGAACCTGCAGACAAATCTAACGCACATTCTCTGCTGTTTTCATTGCTGAGTATATATATGTAAAACCTGTTCAAGGGACACAATTCTATTCATATTACTGTATAGAAAAAATATCCAAAACATGGTCTTTGATGCTATAAAGCATCACCTTAGGTTAGTTTTCCTCTTGAGGCAGTAACCTACTGCTTTTGACTGGAGGAGTAGATAGATCAGTTAGAACAGAATTGTATAATTACTAATTGCTTTCTTCATTTTATTTAATGAACTGAAAACAGTGTAAAAACGTTAAGTGTTTTATTTCCTTGTGAAATTGGCAACATCTTTCAGTCAAGCACTAGCAAATACTATTCAAACCACCAAGCTTTCATTAAATTTAATCTACTTTTTCATCAGGTGGTTACATACTATTGCTATTTTACCAGAGACCAGGAATAGAGCAGGATAAATGGAAAGACCTGTAACTCACCTCAACTCCAAAGACAGTATCTAGAGAGGAAAAAAAAAAAAAAAAGATATGCAGAGATGACATATGTGAATGACAAAATCCAGTGACTACTGATGACTGACTTATTACATTTAGGAAAATATGAAGTTTTGTATCATACCAGTAGATGGTCATAAGGTATATTAAGAAAGTTTCTTTGCACTTATGAGAGGAGACAGAATAGGAGAAACAATAAGTTAATCAATTTCTAAGATGTTAAAGGGAAATGATACAGGTAATTTAAGCTGTGCATCCTTATAGTTCAACCTTTTCTAAAAGAGTTTGTATCTGACATTGAACAGTTAGAGGACATGCATTTTTGAGACGACTGTTGACCACTGAAAGTGTCTGTCTCCAGTCACGTGCTTTCAGCTGCAGGGAACACCACAGCAACCTTACAGCTAAAGTTTGTTTTCACTGCTTTCACTGGTAACTGTTTTATTTTGCCCTTACATCCAATAGTTCTAATGCAGGGCAGGAATTTATATATGGAACTACTACTTCAATCCTTTGCTTCTCTAAGCCAAGAAGATGAGAACACTTGTCTGCATGAGGCTTGCTGAAATTGCAGTCTGATTTTCTACCACGCTTCCTCAGGCAGAATATTTCTTCACAGAATTGGACTCCCCTCCACTTTATGGGACTTGAACACTTTACTAGCAACCTGCCCCTGACTCAGCTGCAGATATGTGAGCAGTATCACAGGAATTACTCACCTAAGAAGCAGCACAGGGCAACAGCCACCTGCACGAAGCCTCCCGTTAGCTTCATGGTTGACAGCAGCGCCGTGTCCGTGCAGGCTGCGAGCGTGCCGCGTAGGAAGAGAAGTTCACAAGGAGGAGTATATAACACCCTATACTATCAAATGGTTCCACCTTATTATGTAATGCGCCAAACTTGTCATCTACTCTGAAAGCCAGAATATATTTACCCAGATCTGGATTTCTGGCTAATGATTGACACAGGAGTAAATGCCAGGAAGGGGCCTTCTGTGTAGCCAGATGCTTGAGGGGAAGCAGACACAGGATCAGGTCTCCTTCCTCCTGGCTCTGCCTGCCCTGCCCCATGACCACACTCCTCCTCACCTGGCCAGGGCATGTCCGAGGCTTATATTTATCCTGGGCTCACTAAATACAATGAGATCTTTCTCCTCCTCTGTAGTTCTCCATTGAGCTCCCAGCTGATAGCCGAAAACCTCATTATTAAACCTCGCAGCATGAATTTTGACCTTTTCACCGCTGTATTTCATCCTGGTTTGAGTTCAGACAATTTGAGTCCAGAAGGTCACCCAGTTCTCTGCTGGAGAAATCCTGCTCTTCTTCCATTTTAAACACTCAGCAGTGGTCTGTTCTGTGTGTCAACTTTTTCTCTACTGAAGAAAGTAGCAAAAATATTAAGTTTGATCCCCAAAATCATCCCTTTGGCTGTTCACTGATAACTTCTCTCTAGATTCACGGTACCCCCTGTTCCTACACTATCATCTCTCCTGTAGCCAGTTCCTCATGTGCCTCTCCAAGCCTGACTGACAGCATCCCACAGGGCAGCAGGTCAAAAGCTTTGAAGTTCAGGTACACTAGATCTACTGTATTCCTTTTATCTAGGAAGCCAGCCAACTTTGTAAAGATCGGTATCAGCCCATGCATGATTTCCTTTGGAAAATTCACAGTGCACATTATCCCTTTGCACTTTATGTATTTATTTTCCTTCAAATTCCCCCCGAAGGCTTGCCCAGTATTAAAGTGACAGAGCTGGGATTGGTCCTGAACACCGTTGCTCCTTTTGTAAACAGAGCTGTGCCAGCTGGTAGTCTCTAGTCACCTTGGACTGCATGTATACCCAGGAGATACCTATGAAATAGTGTAACTACTGGACCTGTAGCTTTGTGTGCTACTTCTTTCAGGGGCTCCACAATGGAGAGCATCTACTTTTCCCACCTTGAGTAAATTAAGGAGAGTTTTGCTTCCAGCTTTATATGTGGTAATTGTATTTCCTTAATCTTGTTCTCATAAGTCAGTTTGCCAATCCCAGCATAGAGCACCCATCTCTCCAAATTTGAAACTAGAGATTGATTGCTCTTTGTTCCTACCTTGTCTTTGCAGAACAGAGGTGACTACTCTTATCTTTACATTCTCACAGGTGATCGCTGCTGCATATATGATTTTCCTCTGCAAAGTCTTGTTCATCTTCATTTTTGGCAATTCTCTGTACTAGTTTCCAATCCAAATGTCTGAACTGGGATCCTATATTCTTCAGTCCAGATTTTCATTAACTTTCTCGCTTAAACCCTCAAATTCTGAACTTGGTAATCAAAATCCTCATTTTCAGATCTGTTTTTGACATAATTTAAACAGAGCAAACTCAGGTTGAATCATCCCAGTTTTGCTTTCAGAGGACATCTCCAATATCCTTCACACACCAAATGGAAATCTAAAATAACACTGTGGAGGGGGGAGGATTATTTAATGAAAAACTCTATTTGCTCTCACATTCAGAGGTAACTGAGACCTGATAATATTAGTGGTTTCCAGTGCGCACCTGCAAAGTTAAAGTCTCCCCAAATGCACACACGGCTGCATCAATCTCCAGGAGCATTACGGAGCTATCCATGTCTCTTGTTTTAATTCCTTCTTCCTAATATTCAGTTCTGCTTTCTCCTGCCCTGTCCCTTATCTCAGCTCCACCAAGCATCAAAGACGCCAGACCTTTGGACCAATGCAGGTCTCACCTATAGTGACCCCTGTTTATCCCAATTACAAAATCTGTCTCTCAGAACTTTATTCCAGACAAGACCATCATCAATTAGCACATTCTGGCAGAAGAAAATGTATCTTGACAATTTTATTGCTATATTCTATAAAACCTGTCATGGTCAAATAAATTTCTGCCAACATCCACAAAGATGACACCTAAACCTTATCAGCAAGGAGATATTATTTGCAAACCAAATTTGCAGTTGAAATAGATTGAGTCAGCATGTTCTGTCAAGATCACAGCAATCTTCTTCCCAGCTAAGTTATTCAGATTCAGGGAATGTTTGCAATAGGAAACAGTTCAAAGGGAAAAAACAGCAAACATCCCGCCAGGGATTTAGTGTAGGAACAAAGATCTAGAAATCCTCACTGCAGCAGCTATAGCATGTGTCCCTGTCCCCAGCGGTGGCCAGGGCCTGTAGTGTCAGGCTTTGCCTTCTGCCCAAGGAAGCCCCAAAATGCAGCTCCTGAAGGGAGCTGGTACTTGGCCAACAGGGTTAGCAGAACATTTTCTAACACTCCATTTGTTTGAGAGGACAAAGCTTCTCAGAGCCTCCAGATTATAGCAAAAGACAAAAACCAAGCTAGATACATACGCAATAAAGCACACAAATAAGTTAATTAAAGCAGTCCAAGAAAGTGCCCCTTTTGAGGACAGGCACCAATGAAATCCAGACATTTCTTCTTTGTAAGTACAATAGGTGCAATGGTGCTGCTCTTTTCTCCATTTCTTTCTTTTCCTACAATTGTGAATTAGAAGACATTTGTGACAAGTTTGGAGTGCCTACATTCTCTAAGGCACAAAAATGCTTACCCCTCCCACCCTCCATCCCCAGGATGTTCAGCAGTTAAGAATTGCAAACTTTCATCTGGATTTGCAGCTTGCAACTAGTTGTATTCACATGTGATAATCTGTGTTTAGCTATGAGCAGAGGGGCTCATGCCTTCCTGGAGGTGAAAGCTCTGAAGACTTCTTTCAGCTCCCTGTCTCATCCAGTGATTGATTTTATGGGAGGGCTGGTTAACAGGAGACCTCATGTAGTTGGTGGTGGAGCAGGGGAAATCCCAAGGAAATAGCCTAAACAAGGGCTCCTTGTAGCAGAGGAGCCCTTGCAGGAAAAGGCAAACAGGCAAATGGTTATCAAGAAAGAGCCCTTTAAAAAAAAAAAAAAAAAAAAGCCCATCCCCCACTTCCCAGAGCAGAATTTGTGCTAATTGAGGGAAATAAGGCTGGTTATTGACTTGCAACTGTTGCCTGGAAGGGCTGAGAACAGTTTGAAAGGAGTCATTGCGCAAATGTTGTGGTGGTGCTTGTAAAAAGGCCATGTCACACAGCATCAGGCTTTCCACATCACCTTTCGGCCACTTTCTGGCACTGGCTGCAGGACTTATACCTGGGACACCTCCGAAACCTGCCACGCACGAGGCTTTCCCACCAGGATGGGCTGCAAGAGAAATAGGAGGATAATGTGCACAGCGTTGAGGCTGCAAAAGCACAGGCTGCGGGGGATTGAGAAACACTGGTTAAGTACAAGGTCAGCTAAGGCATCAGCCAGAGTCAACAGCCCTCAGAAAACACCACAGGAGACAAATCCCCAGCCGAGAACAGCACAGCTCACAACCTGACTGTGTTTGGGACGACTCCAAGAAAGGGTGAGAAGCAGGAGACCAGGTAGAGGCCTGAGGACTGCCAGTTCTGCAAAGCCTTAAAAAAATACAATGAATCACGAGGGCTCTCTGAATCCTGGCAAAAAAGTCATCCTTTATAAAGAACCCTTTACAGCAAACTTAAGGTTTCCTAGGGTGCTGATAGCTGTAGGTTTGTAGAGGACTGTTTTGACCTCATTGCAGTGCTTAAGAACAACACATAGGCTACCCAAGAGAAAGCATAAAGGAAACGAATGAATTTCCAACACCTCTTGAGCCTTTGCCTCCTGCTCCCCAGGAGCCACATGGAAGCAGCACATGGCCTCCCTGGCACAGGCACTTGCTAGAGCTCTGCCACAGACAGCCTGGGGAGTCCTGGATGCTAGCTGCAAAATAATATGGAAAGAAAGACAGGGATGACTGCAGAAAGCATGCGGGAATTAGCACTGCTGCCCCTGGGAGGTTTGCTGGCTCCACAACAGGTAGTTTTGCCCAGTCACTGCTATATGCCATCTTGGCAGACAAAACATTCCAATTAATAACCTCTTATCAATTTTACCAGGAGAAATTCAGAAGGTGCCCAAATAGTAATGGAAGAGCCTAGTAAAAGCAACCTGCTGATGAGGAAGGTGCCTAACAGCACCATTAATATAGGTTTTGCTGGTGATTGTTCCAAAGTTAAATACTTGAAAGTGCTATTATAATTTGTGGAAAATTAAGTGCTCTGATTTTCCTTTCCAATAATTTATTCTAAACCTCAAATTATGCACTGCTTTTATAAAAATCTGGTACACGTCACTGCACGTGATTTTAGCTGAAATCAGTGAGCAGATGTCATCAGTGAACGCTTTCACTGATACTCATCCTTCTCAAGACTGTGTAAATACAGTCAGGAACTTACCTGCTCCACCAACTTGAAGGCAGACAGCCCCAACAAAAACTAAGTAGGAGGAAACCAGTGACTTTCATCTTCCTTGAATGTATATGGCAAGTAGGTTTTTGGTTGATATAGAAATAGGCAATGACCATTTCTAACCTATGTTTGATAACACTAAAAACCAACATGCAAAATATTAACTACTATTTGTTTTAGTGTTCACTGACAGTAGAGTTATAACCTGATAAATATGATGCATGTGGAAATAATTATCAGTGTTTACATTCTGTTCTCAACAGTTACACTAGAAGAAAAAGTATCTTGAAAGCTTAATTGAAGAACTACTAAACTCTGGAGAGAAGCAAATGAAACAGCTATAAGTAAAATCCTGCCAAAATCTGGAGGAGTATCACTCAATCCTTATCTGTAGCAGAGAATATTTACAGAGCAGGTCACAGCTACAACACTCGAACACTGTGTTCACTCAAGGTCTTCTAGAAAAGTCCTACAATTAGGTTTATATAAATAAGAAATGTATTTGCTTTAAGTAACAACTGTAAAAAAGAACAGGAAATGCGTGCACATTGCCAAACTTTGTTACCCAGCACCACAGATCCCCGCTGTTTTCAGGTGGGCTGCACTGATAGGTCCCCACATATTTAGAACAGCATTTTACTGAAAGACCCAACTTCACCTTGAAATGGCTTCAAAGTACAAATCAATTAAATCTACTTGTAAATCAGTTACACTTCAAAACATCACTTCTCCATAAATATCTTAAACTGTTCAACAGTCACTTTCTTACTGAACCTGTGGAGCTTCTCTCACTCATCCACACCCATCCAGCACCAGGATCTTCGTGTTCATCCCTGCTGCCCATCAATGCTCAGAAGAGCTCACCCATCCCAAGTGCTGACTACATCTCTCCAGGGCCCCTCAGATGGGATCCCTCTTCCTCCCTTGACAGCTCTGCTGTCACCCTCCGGACTGTGGAAAGTGAGCATTGCCCACAGCACTTCCCAGGTAGCCTGCTACAGCCTGTTGGGACGCACCGGCAGGGTTGCTCACAGAGGTGTCAAATGCAAAGCTGCTTATTCACTTTGCAGTTCAGGACCTGCCCAGGACACGAGCTCTTTGCAGCCCAAAGTGCAGCAGGAGATGCTACTCTACAGGCCATCGAGGGCAGCTGATGGACTTTCTGCACACCAGCCTCTGCCAGCTCCAGGCATCCAGTCCAACCTGCCAACACCAGCAGGGCCAGGCAAGGGCAGGGATGCCCATGGCCAACACTGCCCCAAAGGTGCCAGTGTCTGTGTCCTTAGAGGGCTAGCAGTACTGCTGGCTCTATGTACAGGAGATCAAATTCTCTCCTCAAAGTTCCACGAAAACCACCCCAAATGAGGCACCACTACAGTTTCAGTGCCACAGGGCCTGCGGTACCACCCCACATGACCTCTCAAATATTTGCTTTCCATAACCCCTCAGAGCAAATCAGTCTAAATTTCCTGGCACTCAGAGGAGCTGGCTCAAAGACACTTACCGTAACAGTTAAATGGCAACCAGAATACATTTGGTGCTTTAAAGCAGATTTTCATCTGTGAGTTTCCCAACATAAATCAATTAAATCTCAAAACAAGCCTCTGAGGTAGGTAAGTATCATTTAATGTCTATTTTACAGGCAAAGAGAGAAGAGCTGAAGGGAGGTGAAGTGATTTACCCAAGACTCCACAAAGAGTCAGAGAAAACCTGACTCCCAGGCCTTCACCATAAACCCCTAGACCACACTTTTCCTCTTCAGGCTTGACATCTCCACTGCCCATTTAGGTAGCTGATGGACCCAATAGGCCTCTGTGTTTACTAAATGATGCTTGGTTTGAAATTAGAGCAAGGAGCTGCAGGTAACCCAGGGATGTTTAGTGAAGAATAGTGACAGGGTTCTGCTGAGTTATCTTTATTGTAGAAGCATGCTAAGGACACAGCAATGTGGCAAAGAGCCTGAGCAGAGCTGAGCCCAGGCAGGCACATGGGAACTAGACCTGGAGGAAGAGCAATGGGATCCCCCAAGCCCCTCTCCCTCCACCTGAGCAAGGATGGGGCTGTCCTTCATGCAGGGGCCAGGGGGAATGAAGGCAGCTTTGACAACACCGAGGATGTGTCCATTCCCTTGATGCTTAACATCAGTTCTTCTGGTACTTGCCCTAGAGGGAGAGAAAGAGGGAGGAAGATGAAGAGCTTATCCCTATAGACCTGAAGTCCTACAGTTAGTTCCCTGCTAGGACCCAGTGCTCTGCACCAAAGCAAAGAGCACACGGTGGAGCCCTTTGCCCCAGCCCCACAGGCTGCCTGGGGGAGGTTTGACAATCAAACCTTGTGAAATGCTGTCTCCAGGGCAGGCTGGCCCAGAGGGAATAAATCACAGCGCTGCTCTCCTTACCTTTGGTCACAGCTGATTCCTGATACTTGTTGGCAGTAGGAACTCCATTACTGCTGGAAAGAGAGCAGAAAATAAGCACATTCCCCAGCATGACCACTGCTGTATTGCATGGGCAGAGCATTCGTGTTTGTGACAGCCCTGCCGTCCCACCAGCTCCCGCTCAGCCTCCGCATGGAGCAGAGGCTGCGGAATGTGGCACCGGGGCAGGTAGACTGGGAAGCTGCCAGTCTGGGAACGCACAACAATTTCAGCCTGAAACTAGGTGCTTTTCACACCTAATATTTATCTGGGAAAGGTGCTTCTATTTTTATTTTCCTTCTTCTGCCTTCTTAGTGACAAACTGACAAAACAACCATCTTTGTAAGAAAACTGGGACATGTCCGTTGAAAACCTGGGAGTTGTCTATTTCTTTGAAAAACAGGTTTAAAAGAAGGAGAAATTGGATAGACACCCCCCTACTTTTTTTTTTTTTTTTTTTTTTTTTTTTTTTTTTTTGTCTGATCTGTTGGCTAAAACAGGCAGAATGATGCATATCACAGGAGAGATTTGTGGAAAAGGCTTCAAACAAGAAAAGGAACCATAAGATGCGTCATTAAAAGCAAAAGGCACTGGAAAGACCCGCAATTAAATCAGTCTCAGTCCCTAAAACATTCAAAGCATTGTGGGATCTAGCAGCAAGCAAGGTTGTCAAATAAACCAAACAAAAGCAACAACAAAATCCCCAGGTTTGGAGCTGCACTCTCAGAGCAAGAGCGGGACAGAGCATGCGCCAGGCAGGATCAAAGGAATCTGGTTTGGGCACAGTCCCCACATGAGAGGCGGTGAGCCTGGCGCCTGGCCAGCTGCAGGCACAGGGCAAGGTGCTCCACAAGGCTTTCTACTACAACAACACACACTGCCCAGCTACACCCTTTCATGTCAAATCCCTCTCAACCCTCCCATCTCTCCCATCCCTCCCTATGGGAATCCTTTCCTCATGATAACCTGGCCCCTGACCAGGAGAGCTGCCAGAAACACCTGTAAATCCAGTGGGAACTTTGTTGCCAGAAGTGGATGCAGACACTGACCTACATAGTAGTAGAAATGAGGCATGCTGGACATAGATTTCATCATCTGAACCAGCACCTCCAAGGCTAATTTTAAAATATGATCCAAAAATGTCCTTCAAGTGTGAAGGATATTCTTGGGGCTTTCTCATTTTCATTCTGCACATCACTGCTGTCTAAAATCATTTCAGACACCAAAGGCCCTGCTGGAGCTGGTGTCCTCCACATTTTAATAGCAAATACCTAACGTCTAGCTTGTGAATAGAAGGAAGGAAGGAAGGATTCATTACGCTGCAGGTTACCATTAATTTCAGTGCCTGAAAATAACATTGTCCAGTGCATGAGGAGTAGATTTTCTCTCATTTATAGGCTTCCAATTCAGAAATGAGAAAAGCCTTTGATGGACTCCACAGGTTTGCCAAGGAAATGGACTTCCATAAATGTCTGATTTGATTCTTCAGGTGATGTAATATACATAGAATAAGAGAATCATCATTGTATTTTTCCCCTTCTCTTTTTTTGTCTGCATGGCAAGAGCTTATCACTTGTCCTTTGAATTGATTTCACTCTCCTTGAGATACTTTTAACTTGGCTATTAATTATGAAGCTTGTTTGCTTTTCAGTAAATGGCATATTCCTCTAGATGCACAGATTTGAGAGCTAACACATCTTGGTAGAGAATCCCAATCCAAACACATCCAAGAGATACAGACGGGGAGAGCCTGGCTACACAGCAAAGCACTGGACACTGCAGAGCTGCCACTGGTGTAGATGCAAAGACCCAACTGAGAAATGCCCAGCTCCTCTCCTATGCAGGATCACACAAGACAAAGCACAAGATGCTTCCTAAAAGCATGCATGAAATGCAAATGAATAATTATCATTTCCCACAGCACGGTGGTGAAGAGTGTTAATCACCCTACAAGTTTGGTTAACCTGCTAGTTAACCCAGCTACAGGATCAAGACTTGACTCCCAACTATTGCCAAAGGAGCATTGTCAGTAGTAGCTGGCAGGGATGTCTTCTCACTATTTACTGTCCCCTTCTCCATTCCCGTGATGTTTTGGGAAGGGACAACCTTTCTGCCTCAAGTTCATGCAAGGCTGCCACGTCAACCCCACAAGCCCACATGATGCCAACTGGGAGTTTTCTCCAGAGAAAGCTCCACTTTTCCCCAAACGTTCCCAGCCCAGGAATAACATGCTCCTTACCACTTCTGCAGCAGGCTTTCGGCATTCACCTTGGTAGCTTACTGTGATGTAGTTTGTAGCTCTCCTGCAAAGGAAGAACAAGACATTGCCTGTTATTCTCTTGCAATGCTACAGCACTCTGCCATCAGCAGAACCATCCTCTGTGGACTCCTTAGTACTTTGATGCTGCTTCCAAGAGGATAGAATTTATTACTTCCAAAATAATTTTATGACAGGGCAGAAGGGGGATATGGGACTCTGGAAACTTGTGCATCTTAATTAGCTGTCATCAGAATAATCTTAAGCATTTTGATCTATGTTTGCTTAACAGCAAGGCACGAAGGACACACTTGATAGTGAGTCATGATATATCAAAACAAACACTGCGCTGCAAAAGACACTCGGGAATGGTGGATGGCCCTGTATTACTGAAATCTCTCCGCCTACTCACATGGCAGCTGAACACAAGTCACATTCATTTTTGTATGTTTTCCCATCAGTGCCACAGACGGGTTGTGAGGATTTGCTGCAGAAAATCCTTCCACCCTTTACCCCATGCAGAATTCGATCACAGTCCAGCTGAAGAGAAAAAGAAATCACATTTGGTGTGGGTTCTTTTTCAAGACCCTTTTTTTTTTTTTTTTAAATAGACAACTTAGCAGCACTTAAAATTCAAATGTCACCCTGAGACCCCTCAGCAGCACAGCCATCATTCCTGCAACAGAGCCAGGGTTGTAAGGGGAGGTAAAGCCCCTTGATGGGCTGAGCATCCACAGACCTTGCCCAATCTGCCTTGACACCTTTGGTCAGGGGAGGTTTATTTCTCTCTCTGGATCCACAAGACGACAAAAGCTTCTACTTGCCACTAGTCCTTCTTTATCAGGGCCCTGCTGTGCTTTATCTGCAAGATAGCAGACACCCACCAGCAAGAATTAAAGGAAATCCTCCAAAGCAGACTCCAGCCGCCCGAGGGCGGTGCGACACGCAGCACAACTCCTGTCACTCACTGAATTAAGAGATGCAAACAATATATTAAGAGCTATGACTAATTATTTCTTCTCCAACCATAAGAAAAGGAGTATTTATGTGTAGTCTCCTGCAAACGACACATGGCACAATGAGGGCAGGAGGGAAAAAAAATGACAACAGAAAGTGGCCTTTTCGTCCCTCCAGGAATCCCCAAGGGCCTCCCACACTTAGGTCTGCACCCCATAGATGGACAAGCTCAAATGCCAAAGAGCAGAGGCTGCCACAGAAACACCTTCCTCAGCCTCACTGCCCTCAGCGTGCAAAAATGCCAAGACCAAGGGGTGACTGATGGGCTCCCATCTCCTATAGGGGCCATAAAAGATGTTGTGACAGCTACAAGTGCTGCAAACAGATGGAGCAGCAGCGAGACTGCCTCAGCTCCATCCTATCTGCAGACTCCTGTTTAGCACCAAGCAACCTCTTGCCACCACAGGGCAAGCTGGCCACCAGCAGGCTGCTGTGACAGTGCCAGCCAAGTCAACACCATTTGCTAATTTCCTTAATGTGCTGTTTCCTCCCTCACCCACACAATTAGCTGTGACATTAAGGCAAGCAGTGCTGACCCTTACAATTCCCCCCCAGATCCCTTCCCGCACACCAGGCCATGCTGCCCATGTTGGGATGGAGCCCAGGACAGCAGAGACCCAGGCAGTGGGATGCTCCTATGGTGCCACTGTGGGGCTTCCCGCACGACAGCGGCCAGTAGCCCAAGAGGACTGGGCTCGCATGCTGAATCACCCCGCATTAGCCCAGCTAATCGGCGTCCGCTCCCCCGATACGGCCAGGAAATAGCACTAAGCACTCGAGCAGCCTGTCCTTATTACAGCCTAATGCCTCCTCTGGAATGCATTAAAATTGCTGCACTGGAACCACCTCCTTGGGTGTTTTTTTTTTCCCCCACTCTGATATCCCATTTCAAGAGTGGTCAATGACACAGGTTTCTCAGAGAGTTAATACGATTTTCAGTAAAGCTCTCCCCAAGCCCCATGGAAACATTTCCTATCCCTTCCAAAATGTTTTTTAAATTACTGAATGAAAAAGCTGGAGGAACTATAAATGGCTTTTTTCCTCCTCCTAAATCATGCTAGCTTTTGGCAACCCTCTGTAGCAGCAAGTTCCACAGCTCAGTCACACATTATGGTAAATTATTTTCTCTTATCAGTTTTACATTTTCCACTGTTTGACCTTATTGAAACTTTTGCATTTTCCTTTTGTGGGGATAAGGAAGGTAGACACCTCGATCCCCCAGTTCTTCCATAGACAGCCATCATCTCACACTCGGTGCATTGCCCTTAGCACCTGAGGCCCTTTGGTCACCCCTTTACCCTGCTCTGGACCACAGCCCTCAACTCCACAACCTCGACATCCATGGTGAATGCCACTCATGTTCCTTTGCATATCACTGGGGCAGGAGTCCAGCCCAAAGACAGCACCCACCACAGCCAATGCACCAAGAACCAACTGCAACCAAACCAGCTGAGGGGGCTCCCAAATCCAAGCGGTTTTAGGGCCCTGGCACTGTCCCAGAGGCTGGTAACTTACTGGCTGGTAGGTGTCCGTGTCTCGGCTCTGTCCTTTGCGCCCAAGTCCAGGGTCACAGTTCCCACCATGCTGAGCTTGGTCTCTTTGCAGGCTGGCAGGGAGAGGGAGAGGGAGCTCAGTGCAGGTCCCTGTGGGCATGGGAGGAGAACACAGCCCCCCCAGGGCCATGGGTCTCCTGTGAGCCCCTGCTCTGGGGGAACTGCACGCTTTGACAGTGGGAAAAGTAAAAGGGAGAGGCCCAAAGTAGTCCCATGCAGAGCACATGACTGCCTCAGGGCAAAGCAACATTTCTTTTATGTACAATACCATTTGTTTGCAGCTTTTTTTAAGCAGAGTTTGTCTTTCCATGGGCCAAGGCTCATCACAGAGGCTGTCCTATATCCAGGAGACTAGTTTCTACAGGGATCAGGGACACAGCAGAGACTCTGCAGGCCTCCCCACCCTGCTCCACCTGCCTGGCATCACTGCAGGTGCAAAGGGGCTGCACCAACTACGCTTAAGCAAGTGGTGGCAGCTGTGCCTGACTATGCCAGGCCTCCATCAGACTCAAAAGAAAAAAAAAAAAAAAAGGCAAGAGCCCCGCATGGATCAGAGAACTCTGAAAAACAGCAGTCCCCTGGTAAGGCTGAGGGACACAGACTGCACCAGGCACTCTGCATATGGGTATGGGGAGGGTGTGCAAGGACAGGACACAGCTGTGACAAGCCACAGGGCAGAGTCTGTTGGGCAGAGGCATCACAAAAGGGACTTTGAACAGAAATCATCCAGTGTTTTCTGCAGAGGTAAAGGACAGACATTTTTGAATAGGATGGTCACACCAGAAGTGTGCTGGCTCTTAGTGTCTCATGTGATGAGAAAGAGCCTTGGGGGACACCAGCTGGACTGGGGACAGTGCCAGCATACAGGGACACCCCTCCTGGCGCCTGTGCACATTCAGCCCTGCCTAAAGCTGTGCCCTGGGCTGTGCAGCCCCACATCTGCTAGGAGAAACTGCCCCGGTGTCAGCACCAGCAAGGTGGCACCTTTGCCAACGACAACCTGGCTCCATGTGCCCTTCCCAGCAGACAGCAGCAACCCTATCCCTAGGGCCAAAGGGGAAAAATGCTATATTAAACACCCTGCAGCATTCACTTCTCCACCCCAGATGGCTTCTGTGCTATGGAGCTCATTCCACTAAGCCAACTCCCAGCTATTTCTGGAGAAAACAAGCCATGTGTGGAAGGCAGTGCAAGAGGGAGCAAGGGCCAATGCCACAGGCCAGGGGCTGGGCCGTCCTTGGCTCCTGCCCTACTCACCCTGTGCTTGCAGAGGACGGATGCTGCTCACTCGCTGCCTGCTGTGACCCTGAGCCACTGCAGCTCTTCTGGAAGAGGGGCAGGAGGAACATGTTAACAGAGCATGGAAGAAACTCTGACACTACCAAAGAACAGGCAAAGCCAAAGCAATTCCCATCCTTTCATACTCCTTCTCCCAAATGCAAGGATACGAGCTGTTCCCAGAGAAGCACAGCTGATGCTTGTTTCAAGTAGGTTTTAATACCCACTGAGGTTTAATTTTTGAGGGCAGGCAGGACTGCAGGCAACCATATGCACCCTTTATCTTGGGTACAGCATCTCATCTCTGAGAAACGAAGTGAGCTTATTCTGCCAGATCCAAACATGCCAAATTTGTACAGGCGCACACACAAATACAGCCTGCAGTTGAACTCAGCTTTATAACATGACCACCTTCTCTCTCACTGCTAACTGCACCAGTCTTATACCAGGCTGACCACACGTGGTCCCTGCCATCAGTATCACACAGAAGCTCTTGTCAGCCCTTCCTCTGAGCTCAGGTAAGGCCTCCACAGCCAAGGCAAACAAACTTGGTCTCACCTCAGTTTTCCTCTCTGACGTGAGCTCACGGTTACGCTGGGCATTTCCCCCAGACTGGCCTCCTCTTTGGGCTTCCTTTTTGCTGCAAGGAGAGGAGAAAAACAAAGTGCTATGGCCACACAAGCAGTGCCCAGACACAAGGCTGCCCTGGAGCCCAGCACCATGCACCAGCCTCCCTTCTGCAGTCCATGCTCCTGGTGGCTCTGCTCCTAATTCCCACCCCTAAGCCTTCTCCCTTCTCCTCACCATTCCCACTGTATGCTACATCCTGGATCCGGGCTTCATATCAGGGCTGCTTCTGCAGATGCACTAGGGGAGTAGAGAGAGCGCATCTGGAAGGCAAAGTACAGGCATGGGAAACTCCTCAGAGCTGCCGCAGCAGAGACTCCCCTTGGGAAGGGGTTGCTAGCTATCAGCCCTGCTTTTCCTCTACTCCACACTGCTTCTCACCTGCCCCTGGGCCTCTTGCACCAAAGGGGAAGCGGGAAGAGGGGCAATGACCAGAGTCCTACTGCAGGAGCATCTCCTTGTGGGAGATCAGAACACAGGACTCCCCCAGGCATCATCCAGCTGCAGCTCCACAGGCAGAAGCTGTGGTTTTGCAGCACAGGGGTCTTTTCTGTTGCTGTTCAGAGGAAATTGTACTCACAGTTTGTCAGCGCACATGAGACATTTGTTGATGTGCTGCTTGCCCGAAGAATCCCGAACGGGGTCATTCTCCCTCGTGCAGGACAGCCTTCCACGGGCCTCGAACTGGGAGCGATACTCACTGCAGTCGTCCTGCAGAAGGGAGGGCAGCGTTTAGGGCAACCTGTCTTCCTTGCCTTAGTGATCTGAGTCCTAGGAACTTGGGGTTTCCTGCCAGGAAAGCATGGAACCATCACAAGTGCATCACACAGGAGAGTCAGGGTGTGAATAGCAGAAGAGGGTGTGCAGCACCAGCCACTTAGTATTTAAAGAGGAGTGAGTCAGAAAAATTATGGGTCCCTCTGCCGAGGCTGCACGTGTTGGGAGTTTTCTAGGATGGTCCAACTAATTATTATGCTCCATGCTGGGTTATCCAAAGCACGCTAGTGATGCAGTTGATAAGGTGGTGGATCCCTCCTACTTCTCCCAGCATCCTTAATACACAAGTTACAGCCTTCTCCCAGGTCACAGCTCTAAGTAGTTTAATTTACAAAGGAAGGAATACCCCCCAAAATCTATCAGTTTGGTATGCATGGATCAAAGCAGCAATAGATAAAACAGAAGCACAGTGCAAACATACTTAAAAGTCCACCAAGAGCAGGAAGTTCTTTGGAGAGCAGATGACTAATTTGTTCCCTACTCAAAATCACCATACAGAAACTATGTTAATTTTCCTCATTTTGTAATATGGATGTAAACATTCAATCATTCTAATTTCAGCTATTTCAGATACTGCAATAGCTGATTTCAGTAGCAGATATGGAAGTAACTGGATGTCAGTTGCCCTTTATTTTTACTATAGGTTTAAGATTTGCTATTTTGTGTCTATTTTCTCCATTAGAAGGTTTTGGTTAAGTTGCATTAAGGATCTCAGAAGATCAGTGGTCTCATCTTTTCCTTGTCTTAAAAGTCTTCAACACCTGGTTCTTTCTGGCCAAGGGAAAATTTCCTTGCAGTACATTCCTGCATCTTGTCCCTGGTCACCTCAGGGCTGACCTCAGGGTCCTCAGCTTTGCTGCTGAACAGACATTGCCAAGCACCATACAAGCTTCAAGAGCCCAAAAGCTCCTGTTGTCCTGCTCCCAAGCTAGTCACAGAGAGCACAAGGCCTGAGGGACACAGTGCGGGACAAGACACCCCAGACAGATCCTCGCCCTGCTCTGGCTGCCCCATAGCAATGCTCCCATCGAAAACACATCCACCTCCACTTCGGAGTGGCTGCTAAGAAACCCACTGCTTCACGCTCATTTGTATTCACTTGTCCTTGCACCGTTTAAAGGGCATCTTCCCTTCCTGGTAATCTCCAGGGAAGCCCTCCTGGCCCTGCCAGCCTCTCCCCTTGCACTAGCCCGGCTAACTACTCCGAGCCTCCAACTGAAGACAGATTTGTCTTTCCCTGATCATCCTCACAGCCTTTTTCAAACCACCTCCCTTTGACTTAGGGTTTCTGGAGCTTTGTTAACTTCCTGACCTCTGTTGTAAAAACCTCCCTGAGCACATCAGAGACTTGCGTTTGCCTTTTTCACAGGCCTCTCACCACTGACCTGCTAATAAATGTGGGGCTTTCTTATCCTTTGTCACTTCTAAGTGACAAGCCCGGGATTCTTGTTAATCACCAACTGTGTGATCTTGCACTCTGTTATTACATTTTATCTCATTTCTATTACTCCAGGCCTCAGCACTATCCAATTAGTCCTGTGTGATCTGCTGATCCTCCTCTGCCAATTCTGCTGCCCAGCTTTGCCATCAAGCTTCCCTCACTCTTCCATTTTTCTTTGTGCAAAGGACATTAGGAATAATAATAATAATAATAATAAAAAGACTGGCATGAGGACCGAGGCTTAAGGTGACTCTACCAGTCCCCCGCATAAAATGCACCAAAAAGACAGAAAGGGACCTTTTCCTTACACAACTGCTCTTGCCAAAGATAAGTGTCCCGTAATGTAGTGGCTGCAGCCTGGACCAATGACACATAGCAGACAGCTACATGGTGCAAGCAAGGTGCAGCCAAAATGCCAGAGGCCCCTGGGCACAGTGCAGGCTGCACTCTCTGCCAGGATAGAAAGGTCTTTTGAGCTTCTCAGAGCTGGAAAGTGAAGCTTTCCTCCCAATTTTTCTTTTGAACACAGGCAGCATCCCTAGTAAGTCTGGCTTCCGCGCTTTTGCATCTGATTTCGGGGTAGTGCAGCATTTAGTTTCATTCTCTGATTAGATTTGTCACTGTCTGTCACTTGACCTGTTGGTCAGAAGGGCAGATGCAGCATCCAGCAAAACCTATCCAAATTCCAGCTAGTAATGTCTGGAGCTCCCAGGACCAGCATAGGGCTTCTTGTTCACCAGCCCTGGAGGGCTATGAACCAGCTCTGCTGCTTGGAGGTGAATTTGATTGCTGAAAATGAAAGACATGCAATTTGTTCTCTTGGGGCTTCAGGAGCATGAACAGGAAACAAGGAGAGAAAGGAAAGTGGATCTCAAAATGAAATCAGTACAAAGCAACTGAGTAGAATAATGTTGCCCCTTCTCTATCTCAGGTGAAAATCCAATAAAGTTGTATATCGACCTGCCTAATACTTTAATCTCACCTTATTTTTTCCTTGTCTGTTTTTAGATGACTTCTGCTCATTCTCCTTTTTGCTGGAAGAGAAACAAGATGAAAAAGTGAATAAAATATTGCTCCCAGGGAACAAGAGGCTTGCTCTGCCGACCGCAACATGAGGGGTAAGCAATTCTGCTATGCCTGGTGTCAGCAGCCAGATTGTCCAACAGCAGCTTTGTCAATCCAACAGAAAGGGTATTTTTCTCTACTCACAACTTCTCTGCACACATGATGCACTTATTGCTGTGCTGCTTCCCAGAAGAATCCCGGACAGGGTCATTTTCTCTTGTGCAGGAAAGCTTCCCGTTCTTGAATAGATCCCGAAATTCTCGACATTCATCCTGTGGAAGGGCCAAATACAAGATTTGACATAGATATGTTTGAGGGAGGATATAAATCACACTAATCCACAAAGGATTAGCCATCTACTGCATTACATGTTGAAAACAGTTTTTGTTTCCCTGAGGCATAAGTGAGTGGCAAAACAGCAGTTGTTTGTTTGATGGTGTCTTTTAAACTATTGTGCACAACATACAAACTTAATGACCTATTTGCTAATAGAACATATTTCTTCTTTGCATGCAGGATAAGATTATTCTCAATCAATACACATATGCAAGACCCTGCCTGAAGGACTTGGTTTTGTTCCAAGTACAAAAGCAAAAAAAATCTTAGTTATTTCTGAATTAGGGAAAAATTAGTTCTCATCTTTAGTGAGTATTAAGATTGTTAAAAAGCTGGCCCCAATAAAGAGAAAGCAGTAGACATTAAAAAGAAATCCTTCCATACCTTGCATTTCCAAATGTGCTAGAGTAAAAAGGGGAACATTTTTATCTTCCATATAACATGACTCTATAAATTAAGCAAAATGCTCTTTTCTGCGGGAGACTTTCACAGCAACATTTGCTCAAGCTTCTCTTATCTTTGCTTGTTAATATCATTCAGGATGTTACCTGTGCTACAAATGTGCTGACACGTGTTCTGTGCAAATGCTTTCAGGATCCTTTTCTGGCCCCCTTTCTAAGGTTATCTGCCACTTGATCTCTAATGCATTCCCCCCAGCACACATACACAGGGAAGAGATTTTTATGCCAGATTCCAGTTTTGCAGATGGAGTTCCCCAGATGGGGAAGCCAGGCCCAGAGAATTGCTAGCGAAAAGCCAGGTCAAACCAAGAAAATTACTTGCCAAAAGCCACACAGGAAAACCACAATTGAACAGAGACATCCAGTGCAAATATCTGCCTGGCACCTTAGACTTCCTCTTTTGAGGCTATACTTTGTCAAGTCAGATGTTTTAAAAAATATTTCCCTTAGAACATTTGTGCTTTCAGCCATTCGACACACAAGAGCTAGTAAGCTATGCCATTTAACCAGGAGGTATAAAAAAATTTATCACTGCGACTAATGTTAGCTGAGGCAAACCAGTTTGATCCTTTAGAGACTAATAGACCAAGACGGAAAAAGGACAATTTCCTCCACAAAAAAACATGCTCTCTCTAGAGAAAAAAAAAAAAAAAGAGACTGTTTTGGCAAAGAAAACTAGCCAAGTACCTCAACATGATAAACAAGGCAAATTAGAGTTAACCTGCTCCCACGCCCTGCTCTAGTCAGGGCACCATTACTGCTATTAATTATTTGTCAGATGCCATTTGTGTTTTATAAACAAGCAGGTATCTCCCTTAGCCCACACCATGGCTCACACGCACACCATACCACATTGGAAGCCCCCTGATAGGGACTAGAATGGCTAGAAAGAGCCTGGAGGGTTTCTGGTTTATTTTATACTATCTGATGGAAAAAAAAAAAAAAAGTCATACTCCTTCAGACCTTCTTGCCAAGGCAGAGGGTGGTTATCAGCTGTGGCCCTTTCACATCAGCTGAGCCCAGGCTGCCCCACTACCTCAGGGTAGCACACTCAGCAATTGGGGCAGATGCAGAAGATACTGTGATGCTGCCCTCCTCCCCACACACTGATAAAACAGGCTTCAGCTGTGACATTTCAGCTCACCCCTCTTGTAGAGTTCATGTTCCTGTTGACTTCACCACTCCCTTTGTTTTTCAGGTATCTTTCCCTGCAAGAAAAGGAGGCGTGACCAACAGAACCATGCATGGTTCTCGGAGGTAAAACCAAAATAGCTAGTGATTAAAGACCCAGAACTGCCAACCCCACCTCCTCCTTGCACAATGCAGCGGGAGGGACCAGGACATGGAGCTCCAGGTCCGTGAGACATGCCCCAGCTATTTAGCATCTTTACTGGGAGTATTTTGCCATCCTTTCTCTCTAACTGCCAGGTGTTTCCAACATATTAAGCATCATCTATGGAAGCAAGACAGAAACTACATCCACATATGCTTTCATCCTGGGTTTGCTCCTCATATCCCCTGCAATATGGAACTAGTTTGAGAGCCAGCAGGGTACATAGGTTTGCCAAAGACCTACAGATCAGTCTCTGGCCTAGGACAACAGTGAGACTGTCAATGTAGGAGGAAGGGACAAACCACAGAGCTAGGACCGCGGCCCAGACAGACACGCCAGCTACTGCAGGGCCACCAGACGATACTCACAGAAGCCGCTTGCACATGAGGCATTTGTTGAGGTCAGTTTTGCCATCGGGGCCTCTGACAGGCTCATTGTCATAGGGGCAGGAAAACTTCCCGCTGCGTAAGAGCGACCAAGTTTTCATGCACTCACGCTGAAAAACATGCAGGAGGCCAATCAGTGGAAAAAGGCAATGAGAATGCCCAAACTCACTGAGAGGGCCGTTACTCATGAGAAAAGGAATACAGGTTTAATTTGCCTACAGCTACAAATTGCTACCTGCTGCTGCAGGAGTACGCTATAAGAAGCTAGTCAAGAGCAGAAAATATAGCCCTACAATTGCCAGCAAAACCAGTGAACCTAACTGAAGAGTGGATCAAGAGATGAAGTTCAGAAAAGCACTATTCTCTTGGAAAGTAGAGCATTAATACTCTCCCTAACACTGTATCAACCAATTCACTCTTCTTTTTGGCAGATGGAAATACAGACTCTAGAGAACCAATGAATCATTCAGTTATCTTTGGCTAACATGTTTTCTAAAAGCATCTTTACTAAGGAAAAAGAAAATTATTTGATTAAAACATGGACTAAGATTACTTATCAGTCACTGAATCAATCACTTTGAGACTCACATGGACTTGGCTTCGTTTTTTTTTTCATTATCATGTCCAGAAATTGCCAAAAAACAAGGGTTTCTGAAGGATCAGAAGCCTGCTGTAGGTACTATTAGAAATACAACTCATTACCTTTTCATAAAATTTCTAGGCTAGAGCAGTCAGGTATATACTCAACACAGTACACCAAACAGACTACATTAGCTAGAACCACTATTTGGTATAAGTGCTTTGTCACTAAATAAGGAAGATTTCACTCCATTTTTTCTGTCCCTGGAAAAGATTATAATCTTTCATTTCAGTCTGTCTGCTTAACTTTGCTCACTGTGCATTAAGCAGCGCAGATGGCAAAAGAAAAAGAATCAGAATAGAAAAAGGTTGGACTCGCCTTTATCGAAGCTTGGCTGGCAACATCTGCAACAAAAAACAAAACAATGAAACCATACAGAATCTTTGAAAGAAAATTTTAAAATCAAAAGCATTTAATTAGAGTACTTGATGCAGTTTTCTAATCCATCCCAATACCTCCAGATAAAAGCTAATCCTAAGCATCATGACACATTGGTAAAAAGAACTGTGTAAGAGACTTTTCTGGAACGCTGCATTTTTTTGTCATTCAAATGAGTTTTTTTTTTTTTTCCATCTTCATTCCTTTACTGTGTTAGCTTTTTCAGTCTTAAAAATCGATGTTTCAAGAATGCTTCAGTAACTGTTTCTTTTCCGTTTAGCCCATGTCTCTTTAGTGGTACTTTGTTCCCCTTTCTTCTTCATTAAAACTGGGGGGGCAAAGCAGGCCCATCATGCAGTTGCTTGCCCAAATCTGTAAATTACTGTTCAGAAGACATTCCATTTGCTATGCTTCACAAATTACCAACTTGGTAATGATTCAGTAGACAGGTAGTTGCTATCTGTTTCTTTCTGCTAAGCAATTTAGGGACAGTATAATACATGTTTCATCCTTTTCTCTTGCATCATCTGTGACATCACAGGGAACTATCAAAAAATCCTCCATTAATATATATTTATGTTGAAAAGGAGATAAAGTGAAAGACCATTAGACCAAATCTAAACTCCTCCTAAAGCCTCTTTATTGTAGCCATATGAAAATGTATTTGCAAATAGTTGACAACACATTCTGATTTCAATCTCAAGCCCCTTTTGATTCTGTGATTTTCCTGCATTCATCAAAAGGTGTATTACATTTTTAGTTTAATGTTAAACTTTTTATGCAAACCATCTGGAAATTTGTATTCATCCACAGACTTTCTTTAAGCTGTTACTAAACTCTGCTAAGAACAAATACTTTTAATCCATTGGTGGAACTTCACCATTTTCACATACAAAAGAAAAAAGGCCATTATTAACAATGCTATATAACATCAATACCATAAGTATTAAAAGTGATGGTTGTTTTGTTATGTTACTATGCTTTTTAGAGAAAAAGTCCTCTATAATTTTGTATCTCACTGTTTTTAAGGGAGCTCTCAAGGCTGCATGCCATGCCAGTCCCAGATTTCAGCACAGAGAACATCAGAAGTTACTGACCTGAGAAGCAGAAAAATGCCAGAACAAGGACCACCGAGGCACCTCCTATTTTCATGGTGAAGGTGGCAGTTGTTTGCCTATGTTGACTCTACTAGTGCATTGCTCAATGAAACCCAAAGAAAGGGCTCAGGTCAGATCACATATATATAGAGGAGCAGATTCTCCGCCTTCATTATGACATAACCTGCCCAAGAACGATCATTAGCCACAAAAACCAGTCTGATGACAGTAACTCTAAATTCTAATGATCCCATTAACACAATTAATTTCCATAAGGATGGGACATATTTGAGTCACTCCCTGCATTTTGTCAGGGAAGAAAACTACGAATAAATCATTTCAGTTTCTCCACAGTGCTGAAGGAATTCATGTCAACTTCAGGGTGGTTTGTAGGACAGAGGTACTCCAGTTGGCACATCATCATTTTCCTTTCATATCCCAGCACAATAGCTGAAAAGGTTTTATTTTAACAACTTGTCCCAGTAGAGACAAAAGGAGAGTCAGGTCACAGAAGACCTCTGGAAGTCAGTCTATTTTTATAAAAGCATCCCTATATGAACTTAAATAGTAAGCAACCAGGCAAGGTTGAAAAATGTCAGATGTGGTGCTTTGCTGAAACACTCTGAATTTGTTCCCAAAGACCACACAACAGCAGTGCTAGTGAGATAAGTAGGTTCCAGAACCCTCATCCCTTCCCTATCTCTCCCCATTGTTTTCAGAAGAATAGGTAATGTTATTAACCAAGACCTTTTCCATGTGGAACTTGACAGACCACAAGGGTACTGCTCTTCAAGCAAATCAAAATACCAAGTGTGACATTATCAGCGCTAGAGGGTCCAGCAAAACTACCCTGCTCAGGGCTCTCCAAAAGGACTTATTAAAAAAAAAAAAAAAAACACAATTATGTTGTTCTGTGCAACGTTCCTCAGAAGATACAAGAGAGGAAAACAAAGGTGATGTCAAAGTTTTGGAATGTGACTTACGTGGGAAGAAACAGGATGCCTTGACCTCTGAGGAAAAGAAAAATTCAGAGAGAAACAGTTTGCAAGGTTAGAAATAGGTGGATAAAAGAAGAAAAAAAGAGAAAGGGTCAAAAAGACAAGAGCAACAAGCATGCAGGCTGCAGCTCCACAGACAAGGGGCAGGTCAACGCCCTCAAGGAGGAAAAAAAACACTTTTGCATGACATGTGCAGATGGACCAACAGCACTCAGTTCTAAGTATTAACCCTCATAATAAGTAGCTGCCACATGTTCCCCAGGTCAGAATATTTGCTGGTATTTACAAGTAGATCCAAAAGTAGACCCTTAATTTGGTCTGGGGTCATCGCTAACTTTCCTTTTCATGCTAAAAGGAAAGCACCTACAGGTTCAACAGCAGTGAACTCTAAACCAAAAAGTAAACAGCCTACAGTCATACAGTTGGTTAGTGGCAGTGAGGAGCTGTGTAAGCCCTAAATTATAAGATAATTTCTGTATTCATATTTTAGCTTGGAATTAGCATAGGAAGCCAGCAAAAGGAAGAGAACTACTCTGAGAAGACATATCTTAGCAAATCCTTGGGATGTGCTGAGAAATTAAAGGAGAGAAGGAAAATAAGTACGTGTATGTGTTAGTTTAAAATGCATATAAGAGACGAAAGTATTTGATGAAAGGGTTTGATGAATGAAACAAAAGATGTTCTCAGCTGCTAACGTGTATTCCCATACCCAGTCACAAAACAGTAGGGTTTGGGCAGGGGAGGCACATTTGTATACAAGCTTTATTTTTAAATTATCTTTTCCTCCAGGAGCTATAGCCTATAGTTATGGGAAATAATTCCATCCCTCAAGACAAGTGGCTGGCCATCCTAGCGTTGCAGGAAGCACCACAGGTATCAGACCCAGTCAGACCTGCTAGTTGAGAGCACTCTGGGCACCATGAGAAAAACTCACACTGAGCAGGAAGGTGAAGGACAACAACCCAGGTCCACAGACCAGGCCAGCCCTGCCACCATCATATCTCACTCCCATCCTTCCATCTCTGCTCCAAGCACATTCACAGCAACACTTAGGAGAAAGTCAGAACCTGCCAAATGCTCTTTGTGACCACAGCCAGAACCATACTCAGAGGTGTTACAAAATCCTTTTGCTTATGTGTGTCTATATTTGAAAAAAAGTGAACAGCATGTAAATTATTCCATACCAGCTAAAACGGCCCTCACTAGGCCCTTTTTCTATCAGCCACTGCTAGAAAAAAAATAGGAAATAGATTTAAAAAATCACTGGGGGGCAACAGGGAAAATGCAGGGAAAAGATGGAATATAGCATGAAAGAGACAATCTTGTAAATTAGGAGTCTAAGAGGCTATGAGGCACCCCGGGGCAAAGTAGTACAGCCCTGACCCAGAGCCAGCACACAGCTGGGCAGAACATCCTGGGCATAGGGGACATTCACCACTTTCCTCATCAGGGCCCCTGGAGATGATTGGGAAAGGAGTCCAATGAGCAATCAAATGGCTGACAGCCAAATTAGTGATAAATAATTGGCTACCTTCCCTATCTTAACTCTTCCGCTTTTCCGTGTTCTCCAAATTTCACTTCCTCTCAGGCTATGCCTATATATAAACATATAAAATAATTCAAATGCCTCATCCATACAGACTTTTTTTTTGTTTTTAATTTACATGGCAGCTGCAGATGGAATTACTTCCTTTCTAAAGGGATTAGCACTCTCTGGGGATGATGTCCAAGGAAAGCTTCCAGGTAATGTAACTATTTCAGCTCCTCCACTTTAGCAACTCTTCGCACTCTGTATTTCCTTGCACCTAAACACAAGGTCTATATAGCAACCAGCCCTGGGGCTGTACCCAGCTGATGCCACATCTGTTTCAACACAGATGTTCGGCCAAAGGGTTTTCACTGGTGGCTCCCAGAGCAACGTACTCTTCCCCCATCAGTACCTGCCCCTGGGTGGATCAGGTGGGCAATGTGTTCACCACACAGTAGTGGGGACAGATTCCTGCATGGGGCTCCCAGTCCTGAGTACAGCAGTTTCCTCCAGAGGCTTCCACCACTGTAGAGGGATATCCAGGACAAGGATCTCCAAATACAGATGCCTATCTGGTGCTGAAGGCCAGTGGGACAAATGCATGCAAACACATGAGGAAGCATGTTCTGGTAGCCAGACAGCTTTAATGCTCCTCTGTAGGGCCTGCTCTTGAGACCATGAGCTGTACAGTGCCATCCTCACCCCTGAGTGACACAGTGTTGTGTTCAAAGTCTCTGTAGCTTCCATGGATAGACAAAAAGAACCCTCACAATAATTTATAGCCTGTGCTTTGCCTCTTTTGCATCTACTTTGGTATAGCTCTCAGACAGTCCCCTTAGCAATGCTAAGCTCTGAAATTCTGATTTTTATACAGGAAACATCACATCTCTGCTGAATAGTGCTGTGTCTTCAATACTTGCAACTGTGATTCTCCGAGTGAAGGGGATCTAGACCCTCTTGCAGACTTTACCCAGCATCATTGCTGGCTCCTTAGGCCAGATGAGAAAGGTAGCACACATTTGTGCTGTGACACTGCTCACTTGTGGAGTCCAGGGTTCTTCCTCCCAGGTGCCATCGAGTTTCACATCATCACCATCTCACTAATCCCAGTGCCTGGGGCCACTCGTGCTCTGCTACCTCTCTAGACACCACATTCACACTAACACATGTAGCCTTCAAGACCAGCTCCCAGTCCTTGTTCTCCCGTTCCAGGAAAGGAACCCTCTTATACCCAGAGAAATGGGAAATGATAACACAACTACGGAAGCTTTTTTTAAATAATAATACAGATATGCCCATATTCCCAGACCTGTTCTTGCCTGTTCCGATTAGCATATTTTTCTTCCTATGATCTTTCCCCCAAGGAACCTTCTCTGAATCAATAAAGTTTACACTTATCACTTATTTCCCTGAAATACTGAAACTTCTCCTCTCTCTAACTCACCAGTACACTACTTTCACAACCCAACAAGCCCTAGTGCCACAATATGAAATATAGTTGCTTAGCAGATTTAACAAAGCAGCAGTCACAGAAAGAAAACACACAATAAATGTTGTTTTGCTTCAAAGCCAAAGCAGTCATAAGCTCTTAACTTCAACAGTGCTTCATGAACTACACCTCCAGAGTGAGACATTTCAGAATGCAGAGACTTCAAAGACACTCATCCGTTTTTAATTATTTCTCAACATGGTTAACAATTCAGAACAAGAAGTACAGAAGTCCCGCTGCAACATGCTTTGGGGTTATCTGAAGCTGTCAAACAGAAAGCATCAATTGAAGAGTGCATTCTGCTGCCCCACTAATACTGTAAGCTAACATAGCCCTTTGGCCACGTTTCTCTTACCCACAGAGAGATGCAGGGTCCATTCAGTGCATCTCATTAGCTTGTCCAGTGCCTTTGAAAGGGCTCATTTCTGCTGTCACTAACCATCTTGACACGACTTCCTCCCCTCCAAAATACCCAGTTATGCACCTTTGCAGCTCAGACTCTGCTGTAAAACACAGAAATGAGTACTACCCATCTCCTCAGTACCACTCAGGAGACATTACCCATGCACCTCCAGTGCAAGAACTAGGTTTATAACACTGAATCATAATCTCTTCTGCTCATGTCTGCCTCCACAATTTGAGCCATAGTAGCTGATGGAAATGTTGCAAGTTTCCAGTCTGCAAGTCTTGTGCCCTAGAGCTCTCCCATTAGTACCTACTGCTGCAGCAGCCCTCCAGCAAGCTCTGCCCAGGTCTCCAGGGGAGCAGGTCTGGGTCATCCTGAAGTTCCCCCCTCCTGCCAGATGGACAAGGTCTGCAGCGCGATCCTTTTCCTTGATGATGAACTTAAGAGCCCAAAGTGGATCTCCACCAGCCTGATCCAGCAAAAAGTTCTTTTCAGCTGGCTGCCCATTTTCAACCTCTCTCTGTTGGGTATGCAACCCAATTGAGCAGCACTGCAGCTGGCTCTTCACGCCACCTGGCTGCATCACTGCAAATGCAGCAGCTGAATGTTAACTCCCAGCATCCTGGAGCCTCGTGTTCTTCTCTCTCCGCTGTCTCTGAAAGGAGAGTGAACTGGTGGAGGCCAGGAGAGGAATCATGGGAATTTCCTGATTTCATCCACATCTGAATTTCAGACACAGTGAGCCCTGTGCCTCCTAGAGCACACATAGCTGCAGCAGAGAGCATTTCAGAAACATATGCAAAATAGGGCAGTTTCATGGAAAGATAAAACCACCCTCCAAAATCCATCAAGTTGATTCATTACTTCAAAAAATGAATGTGAGCAAACCTAATGCACAGAAAGCATGCAAGTCTCCCTTAGACACAGCACCTGTAGCATCCTGCTCTGGCCCCAGCACCACTAGGATCGGGCCCTTTGCTGTAACTGTTTCCTTTCCTGTCTGAATCCATTTGTTACCTCCAATCTAGTCCTAAAAACAGTAAATATATATATAGAGAGAGAGAGTTGCGGACCAACTTACATTCCATTTGCACTACTTCCAGCACAGAAGGGAGCCTATCCTGTATTGAGTCCCCTTGTCATATCTGCAATTGAATCACAGTGATTTCCAACAGTTGTGCTAGCCAGCATGGACATGGCCTGTGCCATCTTTCCCAGGCCATGAGCAGGCTGGGAGCCACCGTGACACAGGGCTGGCTCTTCTGGACAGACCTTTCCACCACTGACTTAGCTGGAAGAGACCCAGACAGGAGAGGAAGAGGAATCAGGAAGTGAGCAACAGCGAGAGGTGTGTGTCCAAAAGGCAGGGATGAGGCCAGCTTTGGAAGATCACATTAATAGTGTGTAACACAGCACATCTTCAAAGGGCTAATGAATCCCCATGAGGTTTCCCTGTTATTATTTGCGTTTCATAGACCGGCATATTAAAGTGCAGGTGACCACATTATCCTCAGGGTCACACCTACTTCAGTCTATTCATCCTGGTCTTACGCTGGAAGTTATCCCCATGGTGTGAAATCCTCTTATGAGTCAAAATAACAACACTATCTCTCAGGCAAGCTTGGTACAGGAATGGCCAGTATGATCCATGGTGTGGGTTGCAAATGCACCTAACCAGCCCTATGGATCTCTTCAGGCCTAAAAAAAAAAAAAGAAAGAAAAAAAGAAAAGAAAAAACACTATTGACTTGTAAATTCTTCTGTCCTCCCACCAGACTGAAGGGTACAAAGGGACTAAAGCTTGTTGCTAAATTGGACTTTTTAAAATATATTTATATTTTGTTGAAAATAAGGCAGAGGAAAATAAAGGACAAGCACATCTGTTAGTATCTAACACACTAATCTTCTAGTCCTGTTTCACCCAGCTGCCTCAGTCCTGCCCGTGGAAAGGTCTGACCTTCCAGCCAGGAGCCTCCCCTGCAGCTTTTGTTTGCAGAAGAATGTAGTTGCCCTGGGAAACCACCCTCAGTGGGAGAGCAAGTCCCTCCTCAAACTAACTGATGCCATGTGGGTCTTGGGAAGTCAGGATGTTGGAACCAATCTCTGCATTCAAAGGAAGATCCAGTTTAGAAGCAGCATGTCAAAGCAATGAGCCTTCCCTTCTGACTCCAGGGTGTTCTGCCATTCTTAACATCAACACTTTGCAGAGCAGTCTTTGCTTTTAAAAAGTTGTTAAGCTGGAAATTACGAGAATTTGGTTTGAATCTACAAGGGCTCAGCAAAGACATCTGCACCATGAAAAAGACTTCAACTGCAAACCACCATGACATCCTATTGGGCTAAAAGGACCTGCCGCCAAGGCCACCAAGATCTGTACTAGCTTCATAGAAGCTAGCTGATTTCATGGCCATTAACAGTATTTGTAGTTTAGATAAGGGCAATCAAAATCTCATCATTCAGGGCGTAAACTGATCGCCTGCAGGGATTAGAAAGGAATTTTACTTCATGGGTGACATTGCATAACTGCCTGAATTCATTGTGGGTATTTTTCAGTTTCTGCTGAGCACCAGTCATAGACCACAGCTAGCCAAGCGTGGCACAGAGGCTGAAAAGCCAGAGTCATCATGAAAAAAAAAATCATATTCCTATTGTTTGGGAACAAAGTAGAATGTTTCTGGCCTTAGCTTTGACTAAAACATGAAAATAAAAGACAATGACTATCACCAAGCTGTTGAAACAGCAGAATTTCAGAAAAAAAAAATACTTTCCTGAGATCAGTTTGCTGTGGCCAACAAGGAGTGTGTCCAGCAAGTCTACAAGCACAGAGTATAGAGAAAAATTACGCAGCAGGAACTGACCCATTCAAGAAACACAGCCTTGGCCCATGCAGAGTTTCGTTGGGGGTATCAAAAACCATCCCCCAAGAGGACCACAATGTCCTATGCAATCATAGAATCATAGAATGCTCAAGTTTGGAAGGGACCTCTAGAGGTCATCTAAACCTAGAGCACGTGGCACAGGACTGCGCCCAAGCGGGTTTGGAAGATCTCCAGAGAAGGAGACTCCACAACCTCTCTGGGCAGCCTGTTCCAGTGCTCTGTCACCCCCAACAAGTCTCCTCAGCAGCTGTCCCCACCTGAACAATGAGGGACAAGAACATAATGTTTTACTCTAACAAATTATTATTTATGCTTTATCAGTGGCAAAAGCTCTGTAATATCAGGACTGGCCGCAGGGCGTGGTGGCACAGGTGCCAGTCTCCATCTCTACAGTGACAGCAGGAGGCCAAAATACATCTGGTGTGGGTGTTGGTTGCTCTTGGATTATAGTATCACCACACCCACTCTGCTAATTGAACCATGAAACTCTGATCTCTACCATACCTACCACTACCTGATGGCAAGTGCCACCAGCCACACATGTGATCCAACATAGCACCTGCCATTCCTCTGGCAGATCCTGGGGGATCTTGTCCTCAAATCTGGAAATAGAGGTTGGTTGAGAATAGGCATGCTCCATCTACACATCTGAAATTCTGCAGAGAAAGATGACAGTGATGTTGCTGGGAGGTATCTGCTGCCTTGAAGGCAAGTAGAACTACTTTGAAGGCAATAGGGATACTTTCCATTGAAAATTGCCAACTTATCACTAAAAAAATATAACGTAACAGAATATGCCTTGGTGAGACTTTTTTCCTTTCATAAGCCTCTGTCTCTCCTCTCACACCTCCCAGATTTAGGGAGCAATGGAAAATATCCATGGAGATTTGATGTTTGTCAAAAATCTAACTCAAGTTAAACACTATAGAGCATCTTAAAGCCACCCATAACTGTTACATTTCAGCCACTATACAACCTTTCCCCAATGTGTTACTGATGTGGCAATACCGGGATAAGAGGAGATTTATCTCTTCATGAGATGTAGAAAAGCTTAAACTCATCCAGAAAGGAATGCCTGCTGACAGATAACATCATCATCTTCTACAGTATCAGTTTGGTTGTTAATGGAATAGATTAGCCTTATCAAAGCCAGCAGCGCAGTCACTCTCCAGTGCTTCAGGGAAAAGAACCACCAGAAACATATCCAGATTCTCAGGAATCAAATTAGATCTAAAGAGGCCCTCTCTTTGATCCTCAATGCTCAGTCACCTCTACTCACACAAAAATTCAAGTATCACTGTGGGCACTCATAAGCCTGGAGTCCTTCTCCTCTATATTCTGCTCAAATGTTCCAGAGAAAGAGTTAATTGTCATCATATTCCCTGCAAATTCATACCTATAACGAAACTATAACCAGTTCCAGCCAGGTTGGCTTCTCACTTCTGACACCAGTGCAGCAAAGCACTCTTTACATATTTTAAATTCAGGATAGGCATAGATCACATCTCCTAAAGGGAGCACTAAATGTGCAAAAATTGTTCTTGTCAGGCTGAATGCACCTTCCAACATCACCTGGATGCTGCCAGCAGAGAGCTGACTGCTACAGAAGTTCTCTCCCCTTCCAACTTTTCTTCTGTAGAAGAGGAAAGATGACGAGTTGTCATCTTTCTCTATATCACCAGGGACTGGATCTTTTTGTTCTTCATTTCTCTGGCCTCCCATTTATACTCCATCAAAGAGGAGAAAAAGAAATTCTTCCAAAGAGCTTGTGGGTCATGAGGGCTTTTTCCATCCTATTTTGGGCTGTGTGAAACTGCCCACTACTGGAAAATATCCTTAAAGTCCTTCAGTTCACCTCAACTACACATTTCATGATAGTTCAACATGTGTTTAAACCAGTTATAAACAATGTCTCTTCCACAGGCACTCATTCACATTGCAGTTATTTTTATCCCTGTAGCAGAAACGTGTTCACCACAGGAAGACCTGAGGTTTAGTCTGTTACCTTTAACTATCTGTTGCTTCCCTCACATTTAATAACACTACTTCACACACTACACTGGCCTGTGCACCCATGTCCAACTTAATGAGCACCCCATTAGAGTCAGGGCACCAGTCTGGTGGTAGAGCAGATTGGCTAACAACCATGTAATGACAGTAGTGGCTCTGATTAGCAATTTGACTAGTGGGAACAGCACATGACAACACCAACAGCAGCATCCCAGGGCAGAAATGAGGTCAGGGAAAGCCTCAAATCAATGGTAATTCTGGCTTTACTAGAGACATCTCTAGCTCTAGCCTAGCCTTTTCCTCCACCAGTCAGCACCTGGCAAAAGGTTTAAATCAATTCAATATCACACAGGCAGTATGTATGGAAGAAGCCCAGGTCCTGTGAGCACTCACTTTGTCTTGAGACAGCTAATGTCTTGGCTGAGCATGCCTCAAGGCTTTACCATACACACATGATGATGCAATCCAGCAGCGATGCCCTTCCTGCTGGAGTCCCCCAGCCAGGGATCCCTTCTAAGGCTGGGGTTTATTTGCTTTATTTCCCAACAGAGAATAAAGCTAGCTCATTGGGGCTAGCTCTGAATCCCCATGACTTCTCGATTGCTGTCTGCCCCTTCTGCAGGCCTGCTGCACCATCCAGATGCCTGTGGTTCAGAGGCTCATACTGTGTGAACTACTGCATCTCGAGAGGGTCTGTCCACTACCCAGGCTGCAGATTACTAATACAGAGTTGTGTGTTGGTCAACCAGATGCAATTTTCTTCTTGTATTTGTGTTTGTCACCCTTTGCCTTATGTGCTGACTTGAGCAGGCATGCTTTGCCTTAATAGCCCTTGGAAGTACTCTGGAGCCCACTTGCAGGTGTGGGACAGATACACCCACAATTCATTCCAGCACGAACATCAAGGAGCCAGAGTGGAAAAGACCTCCTGTGTCATCAAGTTCATCTGCTTCTTGTTACTAGTAACCACATCAGTAGATCAATTAGGAAGCATCTGATTGCCCATCACACCTAACAGGCTCCTCAGTATGACACAGGAATAACAGAATCCAAAAAGTAGAGACTGGGATGAGGCAGCATCAGGCTCAGTACAGGAGGCAAGTGTATAACAGGGCCCACAGCTAAGCAGAACAGCAACCCAGGGAGTTCTACATCACTGGCAGTTTTTCAGTCTGGCCCAAATGTTTTGTCAAGACATTTTCATTCAGTGGATTTCATCCTCACATCCATGAATGCCTGAACAGCTTGCTAAAGGGTTTGTGAAAGGGAACAAAGAAAAGCATTTCCTATCAGCTAGGTAATCATATGCTACTTGCTGAGAGTTTTGATAGATTGGCATCTTTGCCAGGAGACATCTATAAGAACTCACAACCTGTAAGAAAAGGTTGAAAAAAAATCTCTGCCATGATTAAAGAATCAGTTTAGAAAATCATCTGGCTGCATTTAACAGATCAAGTTAAGACAACACTGTCTTGTTGCAGCCTTACCAGACACCAGTGTATTTCTGGTCTGGATCCAGGCCCCCGAGGACATGAAGGCCCCAGTTAGCAATGGACCTCAGGCAGTCTGTGTTGCCTCTGCCCTGCAAGATCAGGGGAGCAGGTCTCAAATACACCTTGCAGGGTGCATTTCTCACAGTGTCTCCCACAGCCACCTACCACATTTGCAGTCCTGGCTTCTCTGCAAAGAGTTTTTCACATTCCACAAATGCAACTTATTTCCAAGTTGACCTGCTCAGACATTAGAGTGAAATTTAAATAAGGAAAGCCAAGAACTAAACCCATCATTAGGCTTATAAAAGAAGTTGAGGGGATTCTTGTTTTTAAGACTATAGCATAAAACCCTAAAATGTTATAATCCCATGCCACGACTTTTGTTCATATGCTTTTAAAGATGCTGTCCCAAGGATTAGATGCTGGATATTTTATAAGAAACAAATAAATCCCATTTATTGAAAAACTTGGAGAGGTATTTTAGTATTTTTCTTAAAAAGTACACACTTTTCATATTTATAGTTGTTCAAATACCTTTACTGTTTCACTGACAATTCCAAGGAAAGGCAAAAAAAACTTCACACACACACACTTGAGGGAGGGAATAAGTTTTTAGGCCAAATGCTTTGCTTCGTTATCAAGCTTTTCTATATTCCACATCTATAACAAAACCAAATTGCTCCAATCCAAAATGTAGTTTAGAGCTGAAATCTCTTCAAAGGCTCAGATGTTCTCAGAACAAATGCTCACATTGTGCAGAGGTACATTTCAAGCCTGTGCTGGGTGCTTAAACTGCCTGATTTAGTGGAAATGCCCAGAGTTCAGAGTATTCTGCTAAATGGATCCCAGGTTTGTGGCAAAATGGTAGTTTTCCCTTTCTGTTGGAGGTTTTTTCTTTGAAGGGCTGGGTGGGAGGACAGAGAAAGGAGAAGGGAAGAACAGGGAGACAGAATTTGAAACACTGACAGGATATAAATTCTCCTTGCCTCCAAGAAGAAAAAACAACTCAGGTTTTTTCAGGAATGGAAGACATCCCTCTCGCACTGGGTGTTTGTAGGACCTTTGCAAAAACAGTGCAAAGATCTTAGTAAAAGAAGGCAGGTCCGAGTATTGACATTTGACTGATACTCTTCAAATAGATAATCTATTCAGTCTATCCCTGTTTAGCAGATGTCTGAAGACCTTTTTTCCACAGGATCATCCATTTAAGCCATCTTAAGGGGGATCAGTAGGCCTGACAGCACATGCACACTTGTGCAGACAGCCTGAGCTCTGTGCCAGCCTTGCTGAACATACTCAACTGAAAGGCATAGCACCCTTGTTATAGCTGGCCATGGACAGGTCTCATGTCCATAATCTGTGCAGGACATTTGTGGACCTCAGATAAAGGAGCAAGAACAGCCATATCAGAGACACAGTGATGAGATATTCAAGGACACCATAGAGCAGTCAGATCTGCCAACCAGCATCTCCAGAACTGGCTGAGGAAGAAGGGGCAGACACTGTCACACAGAAGAAATTCCTCCAAGAATGAGGATTTCAGTCAAGAGGCTGGAAAGGTTATTGCAATGGAAATGCAGATAGCTGAGGATTACAGCATGAGTTGCCTGCTGGAAGCTACAAGGGTGGTCTCACATCTGGACTGGCCCCTAATCTGCGTGCTAGGGAAGAACTTGTGGTGTGGTCCACATGGTTACCACCAGCACAGGATGGAGACAGAATGATCCTGAAGGCAGCATTTATGCTGATAGCTAGGAAGATAAAGGCCAGGACCAGTCTGGTAATATTCTCATAAATGCTCCCCATATGTACATGAGCCCAAAGCAGAGACATTGTAAGGTTCAGAAAACATGAAACCATGAAGTCTTGAATAGACAGACTCTATAAAATAAGGATCTGAATATTAAATCCAAATAAAAATGGATCAAGGCCGCTGGTGCAAAAAGGAGGTCTCAAACTAAATATTGTGGGAAAACCAACAGCTGTGACAAGGCAAGTGTTTTGGAAAAAATCTCCAGTGGAGAAGTTACGAAAGTTTTACATCTTTGAGTGAAAGGCTTAGGAGAGAAGCCAAAAAACAGTCAGGAAAGAAAAAGACGACTGCATCCTTAATAGACAATATCCCACTTAGGCTTGGGAAGCTCAAGAAGAGAGCAAGACAATTCCATACATGCATTGCTACCTAAGCTGCTGAGGGTCTAAAAGTAAGATGGACAAATGCAATGCCCTGGTTTCAGTTCAGAATATTAACATAACCAGCATCTCAGAAACCTGGAAGGAAGATAAACAGTGGGGCACAGTAATGAGCAGCTACAAATTACACAGGAATGAGAGTAGGCTGTGCAGACAAAGGAGTGGGGCTACACATTAAGAGCAGCTTATCAGAGAGTATAACCAAGTTCACTGCATCAACAAGTGCAAGGAATCCCAAGGATTGCAGTCCCATGGCTGGACATTATCGTATTAGGGTTATGCTGTCATCCACCCATCCAGGTGGATGGGCAACAACTGTGAAATCTTAAGGGAGAGGAAAGAGCCTGACAGAAATAAGAGGACACAAGGACAACAACAACAGGAGACATCCATCTCCTCATCCACATGGGATAAGACACACAGCAGGATGGGAAGCAGTCCAGGAAAGGAAGTTCCTGCTCATCCAGCAGGTAATTAAGGATCCCTGAAGTGGAAAATCCACTCTTCAGCAAGTCATGAGCAGCACCTGGGCACTAGTGGGTTTGATTTCAACATGCAAATAGAGAATGATTAATAATTGCTAAAACTGGCAATCTGGAAGGCATCTCACAAATCTGCTGCTTTTCAAGCTAAGCTTGAAAAGAGGTAGCTACCTAGAAATGCAGACACTTGTTCAAAGAAAATTGAACAGAAAAAGCCAGTAGGGGAGAACAGATCCAGGAGGTAGAAAGACCGCGTGAAGAAACTATTAAATACATACCTCCTAAGAGGAAAATAGATTTCTAAAGAGTGAAAGCTGACCAAAGCAGCAAATTGTAAGAACAAAATATTAAATATGGAACCTTGCCAAAACATGCCAAAGTCTGAAGTGATTATTTTTTTCAGGTCAGACAGTAATAACAAAACATTTAGTCAAAGATCACAAGGTAAAAGGAGTATCCAAGAAAGATAACACTAGAGCAGAAAAACTGTTCACAATAAACTGAAAAACACCAGCAAAACAGATTTGAGGTCAGGGACTATTCCTCCACTAGCTCTAGATGAGCTCAAAAAGGCAATCACCCACCTCAAGTTCTACATCAGTTTTGGAGGCAACAAAGGAGGCTTGTATGAAATCAATAATTCAGGAAGAGACACAGGGAAAGAAACAGATTCTCACAGCAGTGGGAAGACAAGGCACTGTGTTGGAAGGACACCCAAGTTCTGCTCTCCCTCTGTGAGGGTCTCCCCAAAGCATTTGGCACTGCAGTGACTGAGCAAGAAAAGAGTGAATGAATTGCAGTTTTTGACAAGTGTAAATGGGAGAAAAAGTAACCAGCTATATTATACCCATATATTACAGCTCTCAATTAGCAATCACCGCTATGAAAAAAATGTGAAGGCAATGTGTCAGCTCAGTGTTTAGCAGCAATCAGAAAGGCTTATTGCACGATAGGAACGTGTCAGAAACAAGGAGAGAGAAACCAGAAGTAATTACTATCTTACTGCTGTGTGCTTGCTGGGTCAGCCACAGTGCTTCATCCCCTGCAGTTCCCATGCTCTGCCTGCCTTCCTCCTCCTCACCATGGAGAAGTGCAGAGCCAGAGAGGGCATAGAGCCCCTCTCCTGACTGCAGGAGGTAGGAGTCACTTTTGTCCAGGGACACACTAAGTTTGCTGGAACTGCTGCTGCAGAAAACAGGCTATGGAGTATGACAGAGTCCATGTTGGTTGCCAGGAGTGGCCTGGAGAAAATGAACAGGAGATGGCACTCAGTATTACTCACAGCATAAGAACGAAGGGATAACAAATGAAATTATCATATAGCAGGCTTAAAGCAAACAAAAGGAAGCTTCCCTTCGCATTTTCCCCCTCTTCCCCCCACCCCGGTAATTAAATTGCAGAACTCATTGCCCCAGGATGTTGTGATATGTTTGTGGCCAAGCATATCAAAGGATTCTAAAGTCAATTAAACTCAAAGACTAGTCCATCCACAGCTATGAAACATGATGATGGAGTTGCAGCCTTTGGCCAGGAAGTACCCAAGTCACCTGCTGCTAGAAGCAGGAAGGGTTTATCACAGGAAGCAACGCTTTGTGCCTGCCTGTTTATCCCACTCTGTGCCCACACTGGCCAGCTGGCCTCTGGACACGGGTGTCACTAGCTAAAGCCAGTGCAGTCACCCCAAATCCGCATGGATATGCCCAGCTCTGAGCACATGCCAACTCTCATCTAGCAACCTGGACCATCCCTTAGGCCCTGTCCCAAATTGACCCCAAACTTCAGAGGAGACAGATTGCCAACATCTTGGACTAAAGCTTTGGGCTCAGGAGATTCCCAGGACATGAAATCCAAACTCACACCCAGATGTCAGCCCTTTGTTTGGATACTGTGATTTACAGCCTAAGTGACACTTCCTCTTCTGTCTCCCCAACAATGACAAAACAAAAGCTATAAACAAAGGCTGGCTCCAGATGTTCTTCTGCCGTCATTAGTGACCAGCTTGGCTAATGCTGTTTCATCAGTGCTTTGTCCCAGGGTGGCAAGCCAACATCAGCAAGTCAGGGACACTGATGGGCTCCCCCTCAAGGGACATGACAAATTCCCAGGACACTCCTGCCCAACACACTGCGACAACAAGCACGGGGCTAAATTACTGCCCTTGACAATGTTTGGTACGTGGAAAAACTTGTGCATGCTAATTACAGCAGTTGCTCCATAAAACCCACCTCAGCCAGCCACATGCAACCCCAGTGAGCACAGAGCCGAGCCCTGCCTCCTGGCAGCAGCAGCCCGGGTGGAGGCTGCCGCTTCCGAGCTTTGAAGAGCCTCCACGGGTGACGTTGGAGGTGTCCCACCCACTGCCGGCTCTATTCCTAGACATATCAGTTTCTATTTATTTTCCCACTGATTGTTATACCAGTGCAAGGATACAAGGTTGAGGACCAGCAAGAGCAGAGACATGCGGTTCACCAAACAGGTTTTTCTCCCTCTTCAGAGCTCAGCATCCATATTTTGGTACAAAACACAGCAGATTGGTTTGAGCACTTCCGAGGCTAGCAGTGAGAGTCCTAAAGCAGACCCAAACCCTTCTGTCTCATTTCATATTGGATTGAAATTATCTGTTTGTCAAGTATCTGGGAGAGATGAACCCTAACATGCACATGAGGAGCTGATGGGCTGACTCCCAGAAGCTGAAGCAGAGCCAGTAGCTCAGCAGCTTCTTTTTGCAGCTACCACCACCACATGCTCAGTGTTTCTGAGCCCCAGTTGCAGTCTGGTGCCAAAGATCATAAAGAGATGCACAGACCAAACTGGGATCCTACCAGGGAGATTCAGGCAATTTCTCACCCTGTTCATCCAGGAGTAGCTCACATCACACCAAGGCATGCTTTAGCTCTATGATTCCCCTTCTACCTGCTTTAGAAATTAAAGCAAGGAGTCTAAAGACACCCTTAAAGAAAGACAGCACAAGCACAGCCTGCATTTTCTGAGCTAATGTAGGCTGAGCTAACAAAGTCCTTTTGCTGCCTGGCTGCCTTGAACCAAGAAAGTCAACCTTCAGGAACAGCAATACCATGCTGTGGCCTTGGGGATTTGGCTAATCACAGACTTTTTTTAACCAGAGCAAGCTGCAAGAGCAGAACACTAGCAATAAAAGGAATAAAGCAAGGAGCAATAAAAGGAATAAAGGTGAAACATGACAGTTCTGTTAGGGAGGAGCTGATCAACTTTTTTCTGATGAAAAGAAGGGAGGAGTATCAGAAAAGAGGGCCACTCTCACTTCACTCCCAGGATGCCCAACGATTCAAATCCTTACATGGAGGACTGCTGCTGTACAAGTCCTTACGTATCACAGGGATATATTCCTTGTTTAAAAATAAATCAGTGCAGTCTGGGCTACCTGCCAATAGTTTTCCCCCGATTTTCCCACATCCTACACTTTACAGGCAGCTGGTGAGCTCCATCCTTGCTTATTCTTTGTTCTTTCTTTAATGACTCCCTATGTTATAGTTAAAACTAGTGTTGTCATCCTCACCTTTGACTTTCCTCAGAGCTGTGGCTTCCTGCCTTGACTGTTTGCTTGTCTTTGCATCGCACTGTTACTGGTAGTAATTTTGGGTGCTCATTTTGGTACCTTCTCACAGGCATAACCATCAACCTTTTGTGCATCAAGTCTTTCTAAAAACCTACCTCTACTGAGCTTCAGCATCTCTACAAATGCTGAAAAATTAACAGTTCAGGGCCAGCTGGGACCAAAAACTCAGTTATTCCCGGCATATGGTTCTCAGCCTTCAGGCTGAGACCATTCTCAAGCTAATGAAAAGAAACCCAAGGTTTGCAAACAAGGCACTCCAACATACCTGCCTCTTGCACAACTTAGTATCAAATCTGGAATCTCATTACTCCCTCTGCCTCCTATTTGGGGAGGTGTTCCCTTGTTACACCTTGTTTCAAATTAGACTAAATGTCTTCATGCCAGAGGCATGGCTCCCTGTGGCACTACTGCAAACAGGATTCTTAGTAGTAAAAATAGTTCTCAAGAGTATTAAAAAAATAGGAAACTGAAGAGAAGATGTGGGAAAGTCAGACCCTCTGCCCTAGGTAAAAAAAATAACTGGACATTAGAATAACATGGAAACACCCACAGACTTACTCTTTCTATCATGAATTTCATTTTTCACCTTTAGCCTCAGCAATTAACTAGGTGAAAACATCCTTTGCTCTGTCTTACTGCGATTTGGCATTAGAGCTCAAAAATTTAGCGAGTCCATTTACACCAGGCCATTTGCTTTACAGACAACAGGACACACTTGGCAAGCTGAGGGTACAAGGAGTTCCTTAGCAAGGAAATAGAAGTGACCTGTCCTTTGTCAGGTTGTCCTGGCCCCAACCTTGGCACCCCCAAAGCACTGTTTTGCCATGCTTTGCTCCTCTGGATTCCATCTAGGAATCATTTTGAAATTAAGCTAAATTTTCCATTAATAAAGGCTGGTTTGGTGCTCCCTGACCAGCTTTCCACTCATGACCTTAGGTGCAACCCCTGTTCCTAGGGCAGAAAAGTATTTGGCCTTGATACAACAGTTTAGCCAACACTTCAAGGGCTGTACATCAACTGAGTAATTCTTACAATAGCCAAAAAAAAAAAAAAAAAAGGTTGTTCTGAAAGCAGTATCCTTTCCTTATCATTTGGGCTATGGAGAAAGGAAAGATTTGTTATTGGCCACAGAATGAGTCAGCAGCTAAGGCTAGACCAGCTCATGGCATGTCCTGGAGCTGAGCCTGAGGTTCATTCCACCATCCCAGTCATCTCTCTGTACCTGACTTCATTTGCTGCTGAGGCCAGCAATAATGCTGAGGTCTGGGAGGGGAAGGAGAGTTTACGCTGCAGTTATTTCATTTAGCTCATGTAGAGGCAGTTTAGTCTCTCCACTGGACACTTTAATGAGGTTTTGCCAATAGGAATTCCCACTCCAAAAAGTCCAGTTCTAGCATTTCATGTGTACAGTAGCAGATTGGTCATTAAGAGTCCTCAGGAGCCTTTGTCTTTTCACTGCCCATCCACTATCTCCCACTAAGCAGGATCTCTGCAGGCATTCCCATCCCAGGGCTAGGACATGGCTGCTTGGATTTTACTCCTTCAGGACCTCTTGACCCCACAGTGAATGTCCAGGCAGTGATTCCAATGACTGACTCTAAATAGGCTTAGTGGGAATGCCCCAATGGCATGGCTAGCTTCCAAGGAGCATAACCTTGGACACTATTACCATCCTCTAGCACCTTGCCCACATCCTGTACCAGGCACCACAGACCCTCAGAAAAGCCAACTCTGGGTTATGGAGAACAGGATCCATGCAGGCAAACACTTATTCACAGGCAACAACTCTAGAAAATGAGCAAACCCCAAATTTAAACAAAAAATTCTGCTCATTTAATCATATACACAGCTGATGTTCAAGACAAGAGGACTTGCAGACAAAACTGAGCTTCTGCTTCGCTGCTCTTTGCTCACAGCAGTAGACACCTACAAATGAGAATCACAATATTCTCATGCCATTCACCTTTGCACTATAGTTTCCTGCTGGGAGGGAGAGTTAGTCTGACTGGGCAGGATACAGTTGTCCAAAGCAACAACATTTTCTACAGAAAAGGAGAAAATGAGTTACCACCAGCTTGATCCCAGAGCTTTGGGGTGAAGGCACACATGGCAATAGCAAACAAGGGCTCAACAGCTTTGCAGTGGTGCAGATTAAGCAAAGACTTTACTGAGCATGAAGCTAAGCAGGCCCCAGGCAATAATGGACATGAGAATCCAGACATCCTAAGCAATAAATGCAAGCCAATCCAGAGGAAGAGTTCCTCAGCTTTCTTTGAGTAGTCCGTGTGCACTATGCTGTTGCCATAAAAATAAATATTTGACTGATTTCTTGAAGAAGCCTTAGAGAGGCCCAAACCAACTGTGTCAGCTGAATCCTCAGCAGGGTACAGTAATCAAAGCAAAAAGAGGTCTCCTCAGGGGCTGCTGTCACATGCAGGATGAAGGAAAGAGATCTTTGCAGACAAGACATTTATATCTGTTTGACCCTTGCAAAGCAGGTTCCCAGGCTCTTCCTGTGCTTGGAGGCATGCAGTAGACAATCTATCAAGGCAGTTTGATTCTTCCTGGGGTAGCATCAGAGCAGAGAGGCTACATGTAACCTGTGAGAGCAGCACATTCAGAGCCTGTGCTTAGGACCAGAGCAAGGTGTGAAGAAAGGTACCTCATCTGCCTCCTAATGCAAGGGGGAAGCAGCAGGTCCATGCAAGGACCAGGCTGCCGCCCACAGTGCCACCTCCTGGCTTACCATCACAGCTCCTCAGGCAGAACTAATGAAAGTGAAAGACACCTGAACCTCATCCAGATGTTACCAATGCCACACAGTCTTCCTCTGTGCCAGGCTGCTCCTGCTCCCAGGAGGCTGTTTGTCTTCTCCCACTCAAATCCCTTGATCTTCTTGCCAAAACCCAGCCCACTCCAGGAGGCACTGGCTGCCCAAATATTGCAGTCCAGTCATCACAGGCTGCAGCTCATCTCCATGCTACTGCAAGGCCATCTAAGCCTGGGCTTGGTCTTCACTTGCTTTTGCTCCAAAAACCCATAGGTTCACAGCTTTTCCCATCCCAGAACTAGTCCTGTCCCATCTGCCAGCTCCCCAGACATCACATTAGCTACCAAAATCATCCCCAGAGGCTAGCTCCTTCACCAGCTCTCCCCACATCCACCCCTCAAGGGGACAGAACCAGGAGAACCACAGAGGTCTGCTCGCAGGATGCTCTGCAGGGACCATAAGCTGGGGAGAAATAGGGTGTTGGAGAGCAGACTTACACCACCCCAGCAACCCTCCCAGCAACTTTGTGCCACTAGAGCAAGTCAACAGATTCCACAAGAGGCAGCAGATAAAAAGCTGGCCTACCTCAACATGCTCTGTCCATCCAGAGCAAGTCCCAAGTCTTCCGGCCTCATTCAGGGCAGCACTAGATGTCTTCTCTGAGTTGCTCGTATCAGCTCTTCTATTGGCTTCTACAGTTTCTCTTCGTCCTTTTACACAAGATCTATCTTACCCTGCCCGCTGCTTTACTAGGACAGTAGGTATTTTCTGGAATCCTTTGGTCAGCACGTATGCCCTGGACATGCAGCATGTATGCACACCATGCACAGCATTTGGAGGGCTTGTGCCCAAGGACCTGGGTGCAGGCCTCCAGGAGCACTCTGCTCCAAACTTGGAGAGTTGGCCACTCCACAGTGCCACCATAGCTCCCCTTTCCTAGGGACAGGCCACCTTGCCACTGCTAGGCCTCCCCACCATGCTCAGCCTGCTGGCAGGTGCACACCACCATAAGCAGCTGAGCAAACATTGCCTTCTTCTTCAGTCTGTTGAGCAACCACAAGTGGGAGGACACACACCCAGGCTAAACAATTCCAGTACTGCCACCCCCATCCACCATGGCTTATACACATCACCAAACACATTCTTGCTTTGGGTGCACTGATTCTCACACCCCTCCCTAGGAGGGCGCCTGGTTGCACAACCCTGCGTGCTGCCTGCCCTTCTCTGCCTCTGCTTTCCCGCATGCTGAACCCGGAACCAGATTTCACTCATTGCAAAATGCCTTGGTCCTTTTCATCCACACAGCCCAGTCCCAAGAAAACAGCAGGACAAGGCTACCATTACAGCAAGAGCCATACTGTGCCCTGCCAGGATGTCCATGCCACTGCAAACCCATTTCAGAGAGCAGGAACCCAATTTAGCCCAGGACTTAGTAGGAAAGTAAAGACCCTGGTATTAAAACTGCCATTCACAGAACCCTCTAATCCCTGTACTTGAGTGCTTCTGAGCACAGGTTGAGCTGCAAAGCTTCTGACACCTGAATGACAGAAGGTTTAAGGCTCATGGTGCCTTCTCAGCACAGCCTTTACCTCCACATGACGCATCGAGCTTTTGCAATTGTGGCTAGCATTCATCTGCCCTATTTCAACTTCAAAGCACTTTGCAAGCATTAACCAATTAATCCTCTCACCACCCTCACAGGGAGGTGAGCATTTTTATCCATTTCCCCATCAGTGAGAAGGAGAGAGTTAAGTGCCTCTCACAAGGCCATCCTTCACTGACTACCCAGTAGAGCCCTGTTTGACTCCCAGCCCCAGGCTCAGGCCATCAGATGAGCACAATACACCTGGAACCACAGAAGTGCTGCAGCCACAGGCACAGCTGCCTAAGCAGAGCTGTCATCAAGTGCTTTTGCTTTACTCCATGCCATGTATGAAATGTGAGATGGCTTCTTAGGCATCTTCATCATTCCAGTTACTGACCTGGAAGGAAAATGATCCAAGACATAAGTGACACAGAGCAGGCCAACAACGCAGAGCAGTAAGGATCAGCTGGTTACCCAGGGGCATGCAGCAATAAGTGTTCTTAACAGGCCAACAAGGGCTAGTACTTTGTCAGTAAGTGCTGGCCAGTGCAGATGGTACCAAGGTGTGGGGACCAACTTTGACAAGCTGAAGTTAGACAGACATACAAAGCATGACATAAGCTGTTAGTGGTACTTTTGCAGAGGGTTGGGATAGACTCTCTCACAGGGCATTCTGCATTCAAAATTGCACTTTTTCTTCCTTTCAGAAGGATTTTCTTCAGTTCAAGCAGGACTTGGACTAGGAAACACCATAAGCCAAGGCAGAGCTGGAAAGGGTTCCAGTCTCCAAACAAGGGAGTGCAGGAAGGCAGTGTGTCACACCAGCATGGCCATGGCTCACCCATAAGGGACCTGCAGAGATATTCCAGCCCAGGACAGACCAGGCAGAGCTGGGAGATTGCTCCCACATCCCTATCACTTTAATAGCAAACTGTCACCAGGGTTTCTCTTTGAACATGTGAGTGAAGGTATTTCTGCTTTTGCAACAGCACAGATCCAGAGCAGGAGGGCCTGCTTCCTTGCATGCTGCTCCAGCAATAGGGAAGAACCCACCGCTGCAGCACTCAAATTGGTGCATTTTTTCCTCATTTCCAAGGGCCACATCCCATTGCTAATCACTAAGTTAGGCATTACCATTCCATCCTGAGGTCCCAAAATGCTTTCTAAATGCTGTGAGGATGGCAGGATCAAAGCCTTTTGTCTGGAAAGTGGCAGCCATTAAGTTATGCACAGCAGCATCCAATCAATAACCAGAAAATTTAGATTAATCCAGCATCTCACTGAAGGAGCAGAATTTCAGGCAGATAAGAGGCAATTCTCCAACTGCAGTTCCTGGAAGTAGTGGGGGCAGAAACATTATATCTTTTAGAGATAAAACACCATCCCAGGGGATTACTTATCAGTGTCAAGAATCACTCTGAATACATATTTAAAGTAGTACATAGAGCTTGCCATTAAATGTATTACTAAGCACAGACCTGAAGCCACACCAGCACCTTTAGACACCAGAATTGCCCACCCATGGAGGGGATGTGCCAACAGTTTGCTTGCAAATTTGCCTGAGGAGAGGCAAAGTTTGGGCTCTCCCAGCTCTTGGCCCTGCAGGAGCACCTGGAGGTCCCAGCAGTGCCGCTAGCTCAGCGGACAGTGCCACCTGCTGACACCCTGTCCCTTCCCTCTGTCCCCAGCAGTCAGGCCTCCCAGTCAGGACCTCACAGCAGAAGAGGTCCAAGGCTGTAGCCTTTGGAGGAACTGTGGCCAATGAGCCCACAGTCTGAGGTCCCTGACATCCCCTTGCACGGAGGGCAGCATCCAAACCGCTGTCATTGCATGCCCCTGCAAGTCCCCTACTCCCAAGGGGGAGGCCAGCAGTGACAGCAAACAGCTCTAGGTAACATCACCATGTGAAGCCCATCCCAGATCATCTCTCATTTCTTAGGAGCCAAAGCTAACAGAACTCCAGCTCAGCTTGCTTCAGTGACAAACACACAGTCAAGACACAGCCCTCCCAGCAGGGCCGATAACCCCACACACCCCCAGCTTTCCCTCAGGCCAGTGCGGAGTTACCAGCTCCTGCCTCTCCTTCACAAGGCGATCGTAACACAAGTGGTCACTGCTGCTTTACAGACCAGTTTGGTGCATATCATTCAACCTCAAACACAGGATGGCCAATACCTGTGGTAACAAACTGGCTTCCTTGCTTGCTCAGTTTTGACAGGAATCCTCTGACCTTCTTAGTACATATAAGCTCACATAATGAGTTTAATCCATCAGTCAAAGTATCTACAAGGCCTCCACTGGCCAATGTTTTAGCAAAGCTTTTATGAGCACTGAAAGAGAAAGAAGTGTTTTCAGACTTAGCCACACATTAAACTCCCAGAGCAGCAGTAATTCTGTTTGATGTTCTCAGCAATCCCAGTTCCTTGAGCCATTCCCTTTGCACATGGATATGCAGGATAGATGTCAATCTCCTGGGCCATGCGCCATCTGGGCCAATACTGGCAGTGGAGCACAGAATTTGTTACCACATGGTCAGCCTGTTTTTTAGGGAGGAAGGTTGGATACAGGCACCTGCAGTGGGACACAGCAACTAGAAATCTCTGGATGTGCTTTCATCCTCTCTTCCCTGGCTGCTTCCCCAGCTGTAATTCCTTCACTTAGATATCTTTCACATGTGTACTGGAGTCACCCAGCACCATTTGGGAATGAGCAGGGAGACTGTCCCCACCCTATTCATGCACCCCAATTAGATGGTGCATTTGGATACTTCAAATGGGCAACATATCCAAGCAGCCCAAAAAAAAAAAAGCTTTGCTGATGTCAAAGCTTTAGCTTGACCCTACAATGATGTAACACTCCACACAAGGAATTTCTTAGGAACACACCTAGGAACTTCTCCAGGTAGCATTTATGGCATAGGATAAAACAGAAGCAGCACAGGGCAAATCCACCTCTTGGGTAATAGCACAGGCAAGAAACCCAGATAGGTATGGGTGAACTCTTTTCAAGATTCTTTATCACATCCACAAACTTACAGATCTATAATCCACTCATCTTTTAGTCATGTACATCTGGAAAATAGAAACAACCACCATCCCCAAGAGGCAAGGGGGGAAAAGTCTATTTCACAGGCCTATAAGCCTGAATTTATGCCTCTGCTAACTAGCCAACAAGATTCTCAGCATAGATTTTAATCTCATTCTCTGACCAATAGTTCAACTTGTGTGCTTTGTTTAAAAAGCGAGGAAGACCAATTAGCTCACTAAAGGGAGATGCTTTAATCTTTTTTCCACAAACCAGTCTAAATCAGAAAAGGAAGAACCTCCAGGAAGAGCACTGGTACATTTTTCACATCTGAACTACCATTATGACTAATTAGTTAAACTGCAGCAGTTAGTACAAGCCCTAGGACCACTGCACTAAATCCTAGATATTGCACTCATTAAAGCATAACACCCTTATTCAGGCTCTATAAAGAGGGGAAACAAAAGACAAGAAAGCATTGTTCTTTTGCAGAATTAGTTGACTAGCCCAGGTAAATGCCAATACTGAGATGCACACAAATTTTCATATAAAAACAGGCTTATTAAAATCTGCAGGACTATGTTATGCTGCCAGTCTCTATAAACAGTACCAGCCTACTCGTCAAACTCTTACTTATAAGTCATACCCTCAAATCTCCCCCTCTATCCCCACCACCTCCCACTTACAGAAACTCTTCTCTGAATCTGGAGATAGTTAAACCAAACCTCTGACTTCAGCTCCCTAGCTTTGGCAATCTATACTATAATATAAAAGCTTCCAGTATCGTTACATGGCAGCACTTCCCCAGATACACTCAGTTTTGCCTCTACCCACTGCTCAGAAATCAACAGCCCCCAGGAACATGACACCAGGGAAAAGCTACAACAAGGAGCTCTCCTGCAAGAACAGCCACCACGTCCCTGCAGCCTGCCCACACACAGCCCTGGACTGCTGTTGCTCCATAGGAGGAATGCCCAAGGATTTAGCCAAGATACTCAGATCAGGAAAATGTCCAGACCTTTCCACTGCTACCCAACTATTTAGTATTCAGCTAGAGGTTGCAGCCAGCCCCTGCATGCTGCCAAGAAAGCACAAACCCCCCCAAATACTACAGAGATTTGGCTAAGCACATTTGCAAAGATGGAGGGATTCTGGGTGCCAGAAATCTCCTCTCAAAGTCTTAGTCTAACCAGAAATAATAGCAACTCACACCAAAAAAGGGAACAAAGCAACTTTTTTTTTTAAACAGCTAACCCTACCTCTCTGCATTAATCATTGAGAAACAGAAATCAGTTCAGGTACCAGCACAGATCACTTCAAAGAGCTGGCACACACCATCACTGTGCTGAAATTCAGCAGTCCGCAAGCTAAGGGAACTACAGGCAAACCCCTGACACAAGAGCTTGTTTCTCTCAGCCATCAGAGAGAAGTCCCCCCCTCTGGATAGGGGATACCTCTTAAAATAAATAAATAATAATAATAAAACTTTCTTTGCCCCTAAAGGTGCTTACTTCTAACCCAAGGATATTATCAGAGTTTGCATATCAGCTTTCAGATAAAGCCCTGAAGGACCAAACCTTCCCTTCAAGCACCCTCCCTTCAGCCTACTTACTACTAAAAACTCATTTTCACTTAAGAAATAGCACACAACCTATAAAGCTCTCAGGGCCTAGACCAGCAGCCACTCCAAGATCTGCACCTACCTAGGGCAGCACATAAGGACACTTCCCATCTCAGGGCCTTTGCTTCCCAGCCTCATCACCCAGACCCAATAGCATTTTGGGGGAGAAAATTAAAGGCATCAAACAGCTTTATATCATCCAGAGGTGTCACATGCCTTGGGCCAGCTGAGCCCACTTGCCCACTTTTCCTTCCTCTCTTCCTTCCAGAGTGCTAAGTAGCACAGGAGAACCCAATTCAGTTAACAGAATTAATAGCAATTAAGTCCTGATTGGAGTCACAGTTGAGTTCTTTAGGTCTGTAAATAAACTATATGTCATTGCAGCAAGATAGGAACAGGTGATATTAAAGGTTTTTTTTTTTCAAGGAAGGGAAAAAATGGTTCTTTTTTCTAAAAGTCTCCTCCTTCTGATCAGAATTTGGTCCGCATGAAACTAAGATCACAGATGGGATGATTTTTCCATCCAGCCTGCTCTTGTCTTAGCCTTACTCTTTGTACATCCGAGCAATCCTCCCTGCATAAGGAAACCAGTTCCCTGCTTCCCAACACCAGTGGGAAAGAGCAGACCATTCACATGCAAAGTCCAGTTTCCCTCTCATTGGCTTTGTCCACGGGATTTGCTCATGATACCCAAACCCAATGTACAGGGAGGCTTTGTAAAGAGGGAGTGATTCAAGCTATCCATGCTCTGGGTTGTTCCCGCTCCTGGCAAGTGCCCTGTGCTCTCCCAAAGCAGTGTCTTTTCCTGCAGTCAGGAAGGGGGTGTCACTTAGGTGTTTTATTCCCGGGCACACTCTATCATCACAGCACCCTGCAGTAGCTGTTTTAGCTGCCACTTCTTGCTCATTGTGCTGTCCCTTAGTTGTCATCCTATTTGTTATCCTATTTGAGGGCTTTTAATATTTCCAGTTAACAGCACCTCATCTTATGGAATGGGGATAGTGCTGTAGCTTTTACTTAAAATTTCTCTGTAAGGAAAGAAAATGTGGTATGTGTCCTAAGCAGATGCCTCTCAAGTGCTAAGTCTTCCTGCTTCTGCCAGGGTTCCTTTTAGTCCCCAGTCTTTTGACTTGTTGAATTAGCAAGTCCATACATCAGTCTCCAGGCAGGCTGGAGCAAGCTTTGGCTGGAAATGTCCTCCTAGGACAGGCTAAAAGGCTCCATGTGGTTTGGCAAGAGTTAGAGGCTCCCAGGCAGGAGCAAGAGGACACTGATACCGCCAGCAGTGATGTGGTAAGGCAACCTTAGGTCTAGAGGGATGCTGTCTTTAATGCGATGCGAAACCTGGACATGGGCTCGCTAGGGAGAGGGTGCTCTTGGTGGCAAGGACAGTCCTGCTGCAAGCCGGCCCTGCCCATCAGGAACTCTGGTCTCTGAGTTGGCAAGGCCAGGATCAAAGACAATTATTTTTTATCTGCCACAAACTTAGCTTTGCTGTTATTCTGGGACCAGAGGTGGCAGGCGTGAAACCACAAGTGTCTGCGTATCTCCTAGAGGGATGAGAGCAGAGCACTGTGAAGTGTAAGCCATGCTTGACATACGCTTGACATGACACAGAGCAAATTCCAGTCTGAGCTGCTGAAAGCATAGACTATGACCTCCACACATCTACTCTAGACAGGGTCTCTTCCATGTCTTGTTATGGTCTTTTCTGGTAGTTTCCATCAATGTATGGGGCACAGAACAGCTCTTGCCTGATGCAATCAAGAGTTAATCCCAGTTGCATGGGGACTGGGTGAGCTGAGAGTATAAATTGCAAAGATCTCCACAGGCACAACCTTGATGCTGTTGCCCAGCACGCAATACCACAAAGCAATGGACACAGCTGTGACACAGGGTGACACCAGGCACCTCCGCCCAGCACAGCAGTGTCTCACTGCAGCTGAGCCTTGAGGTGCATAGTGAAGGGGCAGAGCACCTCTGGTGACAAGCAGAGCAGCTGCAGGGAGCCATGGACCTCCTCTTCATGGGCCGCGTTGCACCATGTGCGAGGTCCATGCCAGGCACTGCAGCCACCGCAGCGGCACCAGATGGGGCATCCGCTAAAAAAAAGGGAAGAGGAGGGCTGCCAGTGGGAAACATGGAGCTTGGTGCCGGCAATTCCTCTCCAGCTAGGGTGGGCTGAACAGCTTAAAGCTGCCCAAATCCCCATCTGATGGCTAGGATTTACTTCTGTCAAAGACTTGAATGTTTTGAAGTCCAGAGAAAGGCAAGCAGCAGCATGTTCTGCCAGTGCCCCAGGGAAATTGCAACAGTCACCAGTGAAAAGCATTCAAAGATCACAAAACAGGCCCAGATGATCATGAATCACATCTTGGAAACCACAAAGGGTCCTCTTCGGAATAAGGGCACTTACCAACAAACTCGTTTGGAGTGGTTCACATTTTCCAGCCTTCTCGTGAACCCTGAGAGAGGGAAGGGGCCAAAGCCAGAGTCGAGCTCTGCTTGCAGTCCCTGCTTCCTGGGATGCTAAAAGGGAGAGGCTGTGACACATGGCGTAAGCTCTGTGGCATGCAAGGTACCTGGGCGGGTGACAGAGATGCTTTGCTCAGTCTCCCCCGCCGGGGTTCAGTTGTCTGCAGCAAAGCTGGGAAGGGGAAGAGGGAGCCAAGTTCTGACCCTTGCGAGTTAACCTGGTGTCTGGTTCCCTCTGGGCTTGACTGAGCGCAGGAAGGAGTGAGGAGGTGCCGCACTTGCACCTGCACTTGCAGGAATATCTGAGCAGTTCTGTTTGACAGCAGTTACTTTCCCTTCCACTTATGAACCTAGGTGAGGAGGTGTGCACTAATGGGATAAAACACCATGTTCTTGAAGCCAAGTGCCTGTGTGCATCAGATTTCAGTCAGAGCAAGACATGAATCACAGTAAAATACATGCAGTATGGCTCTCAGGTGTCACCAGTGTTTTAATCCCTGATTTAAACACTAGGATAGCAGAAGAGCCTAGAAGCAGTCACACACAGGGGGAGCAGGGACATGGCCCTCCAGCTCCCTGCACAGTGGCTGCCTGCTGAGCTCTCCTGAGCCTTGCCAGCAGTGCACGATGACCCGCCATTTAATATTCCGGGATTCTTAGGGGGACTGTGACCTCTGGAAATTGCTGCCTGAGGCCCACTTTGCCTAGAGGGAGCTCTGCAGTTCAGCATGATGAAGACACCACCAAAGCCCGAAGTTCAGATCTGCCAGCTGAGTAGAAAGATGGGGCTGGTGTGAGCAGCATCACCCACTATGGTCAGCTCCTGGCAATGTCTCATGGTGCTGGAGGAGAGAGATGCCCCAGCCCACACGCCCGAGTTGGAAACAGGCTGGATCCCTCCCTCTATAAAGTGCAGACGGCATAATTCAGTATGCAACATGCTCAATATTTCCTATGGGAACCTCAGCATAGCGTGGGAATCTCAGCTTGCCTTTTGCAATAAAAACAAATTTCTTGCTAAGGGAGGCTTGAAACTATGAGCTGGGGCCTCCAGAAGCTTAGAAAGTAAGTAGGAAAGGAGGATTCTAGGGAGACTGAATATGGGTAAGAAGAAAAAACAGACTGCAGGTGGCAGCCACTTCATCATGAAGGGTAAAACACCCAGAATTAAAACCCGCTTGGGGAAAAGAAGTTCAGCAGTGGATTATTTCACCTCCATTACCAGAGCAGAAGGAATACTCCTCATTGACAACGTGGTGCTTTCACTGCAAAGGGTCTCCCTTTCACAACCACACTAAAATTGTACGTGGCATCGAAAATGATGTCACATTTATTAGGAAAGTGATTCAAGTGCAAAGCTCACTGAGGGACATATGGAGCTGCCCGCATGCAGAAATCAAAGTGAAACCCTTGACCGTAAGGCAGTATTTAGCCGCTATGTTCAAAGGCTCTCTAAATCAAAGACAAAATCCCTCTTTAATCAAGGCCATTGACTAAAACAGAAAGCCGCCAGCAAAGTTTCCCATCGCGGCAGGGCCACTGTGCAAGTGCTGCTGCGGATCCCATCCTCTCCAAAACCTCTCCTCAGCACAGGAGCTGCCAAGCTGCCCCAAAAGCCCACTTTTGGGAGGCAATAATCATAAGCAACCACATAAGGCCCAAAGCAAGCCTCCATACCCCTAGTCTAGCTGCCTTAAACATTCAGCTCCCGTCATTTATCTTTAGCATTCATTAGGAAAAGGAACAAGAATTAATTGGTACTTATCTAATCTCAGGCCAACTGCAGGGTCAATAGCAGCTAACCATGGTTTATCAGCAGCGTTTGACCAGCATTTACTAGCTTTGGTGAGAGCCCAGGCAGGCGTGCAGTGCGTTAATGCGAAGGAGAGGTCAGGGAGCGCTACCTCCCTGTGCCAGAGGGCAGATACAAGCCGTTGGCGTGGTGATAAACCCACATTTATTGCAGCTAAACCAGAACTAGCACTAGATGCTGGCAGGGAATAGCTCAACATGCAGAGCGTCCAAATTAATAAATGCACTCCTGAAATAATGCCGAATCGTGGCACCTCATGCTGCAAAGCTTTAAGGAGGAGCCTTCTCCAGAAAGAGCACAGCGTTTCCATCCTCTGCTGAGATTTTCTCTCCCTTCTCAAGATACGCAAGACTAAAGTCTTGAACAGGAACATTGTCATGAGCTATCCACCAATTGGTGGATATCCACCAGTATCGACTACTTTCTTCTCTTTCCTCCCAAAACCTCATTTTTGTCAGCCTGCAAAAAGAGCACCTCTCATTTAAGATCTCTACATATCTAATGGGAGAAAGAAATGTCAGAACTGAAAGCTGCATTTCATAATCTGCATTTCAAATGCCATTTTCCTTTCTTCCTGCATCTTCCTTTTTATTTAATAGTCAGTCTCTCCCATGGAGCTGAGCAGGCTGAGAGCTCTCTGTTGAAAAAGCCCCATCTTGTCTCATCCTCTGAAACAGTACTAACAACTTTAGCTGTCTCTAGCCATGTATTTCATTGAAATCAGAAGTACAACAGTTTTTGTTTTTTTTTTTTCTGAGTCCTGGGCCATGTACCAGTAGTGGTTAGCACTGGCAACAGAACCCATAGAAATAGCTAGAAATGCCAAATATTTCTGGCACTGTGATAAAAGTCAATTTTAATTCTTTTGTTTATCAGCTGGCTTACAAAGTGATTAAAAGTAGTACAAAGACTTGACAAAAACTTTGAAAAATTGTTTTCAATAAATTAAGAAAAAAAAGTGAAAATAATCTGTGGTTATGGCCTTTACTGAAAACTGCTGAAAAATGCTCCTGGTCTTGGGAGTGCTGGGTCATGTAAGGACTCTAGAGAGTCCAGGCTGTTGCTTGTCTGGTGGTTTTGGAAGGCTCCTGTGGACCGTATTGACTTGCTCAGTCGAGTTGTGAACCCAGTGACTGGTCATCACCCTTAATCATTTTGCCCTCGATTGCTCTTGCAGTCTCAAGGACAGTCGTATGCGGAGGCAGGAGGCATATGGAGTTTAATAAAAAAGCAATTTTGTAAAGGAATTCGCATTTCGTGTTTTCTATGGGAGGGGGAAAATAATGTTTTCTCTCCAGAAAAGCTACGGAAAGAAAGAGCAGCAGAGCATCCCACTGCAGTATCTCAGCAAGTGACCATATGATCCCAGCACCCCAGGAGCATCAGCAATATCTTGCATAGGACCAAGGAGGAGGGCACAAGCTGTCAGAGCTGTGAGCAGAGCCTTGCTGGGATCCTCCTGTGTCGTCCCCAAGACAAGCTCCCTCCCCAGTGCCTGGATCTCTGCTGTACACTCTCTGCTCAGATCAGAGCCAGGGCCACCTTTATGACCAGAGGTTACCACACCATAGAGGTATTTCCACCAGCCACAGGCCCTTGCCCAGCAACCTAAAACTCGAGGAGGTTTCCAAGGCCTGAGTCTGTGGGGACTGGTGCCACTGCAGTGGGGTGCAGGCAAATAGGCCAGGAGATGGGCATGGGAAGTTAGCATCACCTCAGGGAGCTGTGCAATTACCCCAGGCAGTTGCATCCAGTAATCTTTGCTAATACCTTGCCTGTCCCCAGCATATCCATCCTTCTCAGGAAGCATCTGGCTGGCACTGTGTCCCCTGAATGAGACACCGAGCTTTGATTGATGTGATGGCTTTGCTTTCAGACACTGCTGTCAGCCACCCCCATCCCCAGGCAAAGCCAACGATGCCTGTGGATTTCCAAAGGTCATTACCATGGTCGCTCCGTCCTTGCTGAAGGATAACAGACAGAAGTTTTGGTAAAAGTAGAAATGATCATTTGTTAATTCTCTCCTGTGGCTATGTTCAGCATCCTCCTCACAAATTAGAGGCCCTGGGGATAACTTTTCCAGGAAAGAAGAGTAAGCAAATTGACATACTGTCCTGAGCTCCAAAGCATTTCTTGCTGATAGAAATAAATACGTGATGTGTTCACACTGGCTGTAGTCTCAGGAGCTTTTTTTCCTACACTGCCTGAATGTTCTGTATTTTCCATGCAGCCAAAGAAGTTTTTTTCCCCCAGTGCTAGTGGGAAATCATCCTAGGCAGAATCGCCACCCCTGCAGCCCAGCCTGCCCAGGTGGTGTCCTTCCCACTGGGTCGTGCCACTCCACCGGGTCTACACGGGCTGCACTGAAAGAGGAACGAGCCTGATTTCCTTCAGAGACATCCTGTGCACCTCAGCCAAGGCTGGCTGGACACACATGTCCAGGGCTGGACATCTCAGCTGGCAACAGGGTACTTTAGGGATTTTTAGCCCTTAAATCCAACACAGGCAGCGCTTTAGATTCAAGGGGACTTTGGTCATGTATGGGAAGTGTCTCCTGTAACACCCTCATGCTCCCTACTTGCATTTCTTCAGCCTTTCTCCATCTGTGGCATCTCCTGGTCCTTCCCAGGACCCTTACTCTCATGGGACCCTTCCCACAGCCCTGGCATCGCTGGCTCTCATGAGCTAATGCCAACGGTCCCGATGTTTCCCTTTTATTGTCCCATTCTGTTTATCACAGCAGGGTCCATGAGGGGCACTCTGCTTTGGCTTTAGCCCCTTCTCTCTCTGCATTCACAAAGAGGCTGGAAAGTGCGTCTTTGGACTTCCTAATGGCCCAGGAACTACATCAAATGAGTCTGTTGGTAGGTGACATTATTCTGAAAGGCTTAAGGACCGTTTGCACTTTCAAAACTGTGGTTCACGCTCCCCTGGGCCTGGTTTGCGATCTTTGAGTGCTTTGCACTGGTGACTCTGTTGCAGTTTCCCTGGGGCACTAGTAGCTTTTCACCATTGGTCAAGTCCTCAAAAAAAGCAAATCCCACCCTTGGTAGGACATGTGCTCCTCTAGCCTGTCATGGATATTAATTGGGCCATAGCAGGGAGGTAGCTAGGTTCCCAATTTTCCATTACCTTGAGACATTTTACTACTTCTCAGAAAATATGACAAACCCTAAAGCACTCAGATTTAGCCCAAAGAAGATGCAAACATTCCTCCTGCAGCAGGAGAACCTCTCCCCACCAACCTGCCTGGGGGAAAATGCGCTGATGCAGCAGGCCCCTGGCCCCCATGCGGGTTGCTTGGTCTCTTCCATCATTGCTATCACTTAAAAGTGATGGGAGCCGCTCAACCTGCTTAGGCCTCAGGGACTTTGGAGGATGCTGCTCCAGGAGGAGTGACAGAAGTGGGGAGTAGCTTTTCTTTTTTTTCCCTTTGCTTTACTTTTTGCTGGCAGACCCGCCTGACTCATTTCTCTCTACTCCTCCAGCTGATGTGTTCGGAGGAACACGCTGCTCTGACAAGGTGACACATCCCAAGAAAGCCCACATTGCTGAAGAAATCTCCCTGCTCCTTTCTACCCAGTGCAAGAACAGCTCAAAGCTCTTTCTTTATTCCTCCCCACTTGAAGAACCCCCAAGCATTTCTGTCTGATTTTGCTGAGGAATAAAGAGTAGATGTCAATCAGGATATAGGTGCCCCTGAAATCCTCCTTTGGAAGGTGTCTCATAACCACACAAGTGTCAGAAAATGTGCTGGGGAAGGAGGAGGAATTACTGGCAGAAAAACTGCAGTAAAATCCTACTGCAGCTGCTGTTGAGCTCCAGCAGTATTAACTGGCTGTGTTGGAGTCTTCTTTTGGCAGAAATGACACTGCCATTGAATCAGTGATTTCAACTCAATTCATTTAAGTTCAGTTTGTTATATAGATTTCTTCAACCCGCTTTAGGAGTAGAGCACTTAAACAATCTCACATAGCTCTGGTGGGGCTCAAGGACATGGAAGGAAGGCACCGTAACCGAGTCCAACGTGACTCCCAGCTACACAGCAGCCTTGGTAAACACTGAGGATTTACCCATCAAACTCCAGTTTGGTAATATGCCCAGATGTTTCCAAGGAATCTGAGTAAAGATGTTTCAGCTTCTGGACAATTGAAACCATCACATTTCCTGGCCGTGGTGAGGATCTCTAAACTAGAAAATGTGCAAGTGTGTTTTAACAGGAGTGGGCGCATCCCAGACAAGTGTAGTCAGACCAACTCTTTCCAGCACTGCCTCTTCTGCTCTCTTTACTTGTGTTATAGATTGAAGAGGAAAATCTTTTCCCAAACTGAGCTGGTTTTGGAAACCATAAATTGCCCTTGCTAAGGCTCCTGTCTACTTAGAGAGGTGAAACCAAAGCACCCTTGGGCACCCTCCTGCTTTACTCACGCTGTGACCAGTGTGTTGGAAGAGCAATAGGGAGAGTGCTGGATCGAGGTAAACCTTGCTCAGCTCTAAAAAATTATCCTGTCTTCTTCCCTTACCCCTCAGAGGGTGATAATGGCACACGAATCTTCCTCCAAGAGAAGTCAGGGCTTAACCCAGGTATTCACAGCTGCCAAAGCAGTCGTGCACAAACCTTCCTTTGCTCTCACGCTATTAAAATGAAAGACACCACTAAAAGCAGTTCTTGCTGCCTTGAATTGCAGGATACCCTGGCGTGCTTGGCAAAGAATCAAGGGGAGGCAAGACCAGGGAAGTGGGGAAGTCTCCCTTGCCACCAAAGCCAGCCCATGAGGAGGAGGAGGGCTGCTTCTGCCAGGACAGTGTCCCTCCAGAGCTGTGCATGGGCTGGGGTCTCCTGCAGACAGTGAAGCAGTTACCACTTTGAACCGAGATTTCTGTCTTGCAAACACCTCCTTGAATTGCTCTTGGCATTGACTTCTTCCTGCTCAGCTAATTAAAAATCTGTCTTTGAGTCATAAGCCCCCATTAGTAATAATTTGCTTTGCATTTCTCCAGTGATTTATGGATGAGATATCAAAGTGCTTTAGAAACATTAATTAATCCTTGTAATACCCAAGGGACAGATCCGCTCTCCACAGCGCACCATTGGCGGTGTGGAGTAAATGCAGGCAGCCCACAGAGCTTACTCCAAGCTGGAGGCAGGGAGAAGGAAGGAAGCCGCATCCGACAGGGTGAGACCATCTTAGTGGCCTTCCTTCCATCATGGAGAAGACTGTCAAAACAACAGTAGGCAGCATGCAGCCACAAGTGAGCCTGAGGTCCTGCAGTGGTCCTGATGGCTTTGCTTCCCTGTCCGGAGTGAGAAGGGGACCCTCTGCGTGGTAACACCCCAGGTCTGCTCGGTCGATCAAGCTGGGAAAGGTGCATCAAACAGAGGCTATCTTCCCCCGGAGGCCTGTGAAAGGCAGTGGCAGATAATTATTCAGACCATGTCCACTTGTGCTGGACGGGAGGTCAGCCCAGGCAGGTACTTTGCTTGCCATTCAGCCGTTTTCTTCAATTTGCTTTTGGACGAAGTCCCTTTTTTTCCAGCTTTGCCGGGCAGACCCAAGGCTGTCTCCCATCTGTGAGATAAAAGCTCCAGCCGTTGCCAGCGATAAGAGCCGTTTCCTCCATTGGCTTCTGGGAGACTTTTATCCTTGTGTGCACAAATGAGCCATTTGCCACCTTGAGTTATTCCCATATTTGCGATGTTGTCATCACAAGATTGCAAGGTGGAGCTGGCCATGGGGGTGGTGCCAGAGATGGAGAGAGATATAAAAGTCCCTTGTGCACTATCAAAAGAGACTCTCTGAAAGCCAAAGAAGAGTCCCGGCTCCTCCTTGCTGTCCTCCATAAAGCATCACCTTAACCATGAAAGCAACTTGTGTTCTCCTCCTCCTCTGCCTGGCCTTCTCCAGCTACCTAGGTGAGTGCCACATTTTCCTTAGAAGTTCTCTGCAAAAGCTCCTGAATCTGCCATGGAGGAAGGTGAGCCTGGGAACAGGACACCTGGCTGCTGGGACCTGGGCAGAGTAATGGAGTGTTCCCCGGAGAGTGCTGCAAAGCCAGTCTGCACTAAAACAGCCACCTGCGAGGAGGTCTAAAGCAAAAGCTTTTAAAGAGCGTCTTTTACCTGCTACAAAATGAGCAGAGACGGTTTGTCACTGTTCTTTTAGGGGTGGAATTCTACCTGGGAGCTGGTGATTTCTCAGATGGTGCAATTTGTTTAGATGCCATACTGTATTTAAAAAGAAAAAAAGAAAAAAAAATGAAGCACATCTACAAGGAGGGAAATGAAGCATTTGTTACCAGCATCACGTTTAAACTAACTGTGTTATTAAGATCCCATGCAATGCATACAGATAAGACCATAAGCTAATGCTGTCTTACGTCCTGCTCCCCGAGAGTGTCTGCATTAGTGGATTTGTTCAGGACAGGAGGGCACTTTTGAAGCAAGACCCCTGTCATCCTATTTACTGTGCTGCAGCTGACATTGCAGACACTCTGAGTGAAAATTTGAATTTCTTTTAGATGGAATAAGCAAGCCCTTAACACCAAATTTCTTCACTCTATACACCCGCTTCTCTTGGTGCCACACTGCTTGGTAATGTAGATGTAGCCTAAATCTTATCTGTATATCATGCCTGGACCTACAGGGAACCTAAGGGCTTCTCCCCGGTACTGCTGTTGGCTGAAAAAATTCAGGTTGTTTTTTTTCAAAATACACTGCCACATGTTCAGCCCACGGTGATCCCAGCTGTCAGTTCACAGACAGCTCCTCATGGACAAGCCCACCAAAGCCAGGCTCACACCCACAAGCTTTGGAGACTCCATGGTCTGCACAAAGGTACCCCATTTCTGCCTTTTTAGAGGCCCTCAGCAAGTTCTTTTTGCTCTTCTTTCCTGTGATATAAACCACAGATGCCAGAGCAACCACCCTGGGTTTATACAAGCATCAGTAGGAATTCTTCAGTTACCCATGAACCAGTGATAAGGGATAACGAAAGCTACCTTTGCTCCCTGGCAGTTAGAGGGAACGGCATGGCAAGTCACCAGGGTGCACCTGGCATTGGCAGGGGCTTGCACTGGGCATGGAGAAACTCAGATGCAGCCGGGCTGCTCCTGCAGAGCTGCTGCAACACAGCAGAGGTGCAAGAAAAGGATGGGGTGCAGTTATTTGCTGGCGCCCTGAAAGGACGAAGCTGTTTGAGCCAAGACATACAATCCTCAGCCTAAGGAATCTTTAGTGGGGTCCACCTTGAAGGCAGCCTGCACAAAGGTCTCTAAGAAGTCTTCTTTCTCTCCACTCTAGGAAATGCTGAACCAGACGGTGCTGATGGCACAGGAACTGAGGTGAAGGCTCTTATTTCAGTGTAGTGCAAGGGTATGCCCAGCTTTGGTGAGACAGCACTGATCTGTACACTGGGAAGCCAGTGCTGCTCAAGGAATGTGAGCCACTGGGTCAGCTCTCCAAAGACCAGGGTGCCTGGGAATGTCCTTCCACCTGCTGTGCCACAGTCAAATCCAAGACATGGTACTGATTTCCTTTTGTATTATCCCACACTCAGTGGAGACAAACTGATGGGCAGGAACTGAATATTGCTGTTGCATGCCAAGTTAAAGGCAATCAGTTGAGCTCCAATTACTCTGTGGTAAGCAAATGTGAGGGCAGCTTGCTCCCCAGGGATACCTGTGGCCACAGAAAATAAAAGCTGGGAAGAACATGAACGGATGCTGCCCGTGGAGCATTACCTATTAAACATCATCTTGCCTAAGGGCTCACAGGAGGGCTAGGTGTATTTCAGCTGGTCAAGGGTCAGCATAATGAAGGGTATCCCCATGTTTCCTAGAGTTCATAGCAGAGCTCCAAGGAAGCTGTTTTACCCAGATATACAAAATGTTCCTGTGTAGGCAAAAGCTCCTTTGGTAAATTGAAGGAATGTTTAACATTTAATATTATCATTACCCTTGTCTTTTTCCAGGTAGCTTGTGGCAATTATAACCTGAAGAAAGGCTGTGTAAAGATCTTTGACCCTGTCTGTGGCACAGACAACGTCTTATACAGCAATGAGTGTCTGTTGTGTGTTCAAAACCTGTGAGTATCTGGATTCTGTGCAAGGATAAATATATCACAGGCTGGGGCTACTACATATGTCTGGGTTTTCTTAGAAAGAAAGACGTTCACTTCTCCTGGCCGAGGGCATGAATCTGGCCTTCTGTGCAGCTGCTGCTCTGAGCACATGGCATCCACGGTGAAACAGGCCTGCTGTGTCCAACTTGTGGCACATGGGATGCAGCACGAATCTGTCATCAGAGAGTGCATGGTCAAATTTCAAGCACCTGCACCCGTGCAGTGCTCAGACTGCACTAGAAGGTGGCCAGAAAATTGGACAAGTGTCAATATCCTCAAAATCTGCCCAAATCTCACACTCAAAAGCAGAAAAAGATTTTTCCAGGTGACCTCAGAAGTGTAGTATTTTTTTCACACCAGGAATTCACAACTGAGCTTGCTTTCTGTCTTCTCTGCTTATGCAAGGTCATTGTTTTCTCAGGATATTTTTAAGAATGAATCTTTTGTTCAATCTGTGCTGACGCCAGATTCCACAGTCTTAGCAGAAGGCCAGGTCCAAATGCTAACAAAATATCTGGCAAGACTTGATTCATTTCCTCTGGCTTGAGTCCTAGGTGATTCTGAGTATCTTTGCATGCTGCAAGCACTCTGTCTCAGGCAAGTGCAGGAATTCCTTCCAGCTCAGTGCTATTAATTGGTTCAAAAATCCCTGTTATAAAGGCTGAATCTGATCTGTAACCAGATGCTGTGGCCTATGGGGGCTAATGGAGTTTTAACATTGACTTTGCCTGGCAGAGGCAGGGCTTTCTAGTGATCCGTCTGTCAGCGTTGTGAGCGCCCATCTGCTGTCAGCAGAGACATCTCTAACTGGATATCAAATTCCAGCTTTCCTGTTCCTCTAGAAAAAGGACTTGTGGAGCCAAATTCTGCCTAAATTCTAGGTAGTTCAAGCTAATATTGAAAAAAAGAAAGGAGTCTTGAGTCACTGAAGAAAGAATGGTCCCACTATCCCTAAGTTAGGTCTTTCCTAACTTAAGCTTAATATAAGCTTCTGTCCCATACTGTGCTCCTGGCCTGCCCAAAGGATGATTTGATATTTTAAGGCCAAAGGGGATGCTGTTCTGCAGCCAGATGTTGAGGGGTGTCCCAAGCGAGGCAGCATCCCATGCATTAAGCATGGGATTAAAAACCCATCATGATGCTGGCCAGAAGGAATAACCATACAGGAAACTTGCTGCCCTGCACCAGCTGCTGTCTGCAGTAGAGCTCTGGCAGCCTTGGCCAGCACCCAAAAGCTGGTTAAGGAGAGCAAGGAAGGGTTTGGAATAGGTGTGCAGGGACCACGGTGGCATCAGGGATGGGGAGGAGCACGTCTCCAAAGGCGAAGGGAGACATCAGTTGTCGGAGAAGGGAAGCTTTGGGGCTACTAAAGAGAACCGCAGATGTAATAAGGAAGGAAAGCAGGTTGCAAGACTAAGTGAGACACAGTGATGGCATTTGTCCATAGAAGCCCATGCAAAGAAAGCGTAACTTTTATCATATGAAGCCAGACAAGCATTAGAGGTGTCTTGCAACTGCCATACAGCAAAGAGGTGAATTATTCTCATGGGAGGTGTTGGTAAGTGGTAGCTCTTGGGCTTATTACAATTAACCCACCCATGTCCAAGGTAACCCTGAACTGCTTGTCAAAAATGCTTGGGCTTCTTTATCAAGCATGTTTCTTTGTCCCTTGATTCATACTCTGCTCTGTGTCAGGGACTTAAGGCATCCTCTAGCAAATTTAACCTCTTTTTTAGGCAAAGGAACACTAACGTGCGCATAAAGAAGAGAGGAATGTGCCAAGAACCTTCCCCACGCTCCAGCTTCGCTCAAAACTAAAAAGCAGCACAGTACTGGAGAAGACAGCACAAAGATGCCGTTTGCTTATATAAACTTCTAATAAAATGGAAGCATTTCAATGCCTTGCACTGGGATTTCCTGCAAACCACATTCGCCCCACCACTGTCCTTGACATTTAGAACACCTTCCAGTAAAATATAGTCTGTTTTGCTAACATTCATAACCAGCTGTGAGCAAATTATTGACAGAACCCAAGGGAGAAAGACTGGGACATTCCCAAGGAAAGAGCCAGGCTCTGACACAACAGCAGACTAT
>NW_010580867.1:30784-58186 GCF_000705375.1 Tinamus guttatus | reverse complement strand
CAGGCCAAAAGGAATAAATAGGATACTTAAGTATCCCATTTATCTCTGTTTAGAGTTTGTTTATTTTTTTGGAATAAAAATGCTATTATGGTCTCAGCTGTCCACCCCAAGACTTTTGCAGTAATATATGTCTGATTTTTTTGGCCATTATACCTCTTTTTTTTTTGTAGCCTTATTTTCTCCAGTTCCTGACTGTCTACTTAAAAATTCACTAATGAAGCTGTTTCCATTACAATATGAGGACACTGGAATAGGAATTAAGCTATTAGAAAACACCCACCAGTCTCCTACAGGCAGCAAGTCATTCAATAAGGCCAAGTGCCACCAGCGCAGGGCAGGAGGCTGCCCAGGGAGTGAGTGCAGCAGGATGGGGACCCGCGAGTAAGTGCGGTGCACAGGAGCCAGCATCTGCTGACGCTTGCACTGCCACCATGCTAATGCCAAGCACTAGCGTGCAGCTCTGCTGGACATGAAAGGGACAGAGAAGTTGACTTGTGCTCACTTTGACTTGCCTCACTTTGCAGACTTCTGTGCCGCTGGGTGCACTGGGTTTTTTTGTCTTTTTTTTTTTTCCCCCATCCCCTCTTTTTTTTCCTCAGCGTAAAGAGGGATACTGCTTCCCAGGAAGACTTGAGCTCAAGAGGAGAAGCTGGCTGACTTTCAACAGCATCAGTCCAGCTGGATTCCTTGAACATGCAGTTGTGGAGCATCACTCCACACCAGGGCAGCTTTGCATCCTGCTCCCAGCAGCAGAGGCTTCACAGAGACTGCAGAGCTGGGACGGGGTGGCTGTGGTTGGACACTGCACACTTGCACTGTGGATAGCATGGGATGGCATCTGTGCCCAAATGGAGTGAAAATGAACAGCCAGTCCCAGGCCATTGGTTTATAAGCACATGTAGTAAAAGCTCAGTTTTTTTAAACTTCATGCTCATACTAATAAAGCCCCAGGTCATCACTTTCTGTGTTTGGGGGATATTTTTTCTTTTTTTTTTTTTGTAGTATGTGGCAGGCTAATTACAGTCATTACATTGCCTTAAAGTATTTTAAATAAGTTACTGTATATAATTATGTATGTGTAAGTGAGAATAATGCCATGTCTAACACTGCAGGACTCCATGCATGCTCAGGTGAGGCTGCCTGTGCTCTCCCAGAGCAGAGCTGCAAGGGTTAAGATCTCAGCATGCTGCACATGCAAAATGCGAGTTTCCTGCAACATATTAGGTCAGTTGTCCATCCCCCCCAGTCCCTCCCTAGCATTCAATCCAGATTAGTCTGGTCACTGTTCTAGCATTCAGTCCAGATTAGTTCTATATATTAAGTGCTTCCTATAATTAGCAAAACTAGAACAAATTTTACTGCAGTATAATTTCAGCAGGTAATTACTCATCCCACCAGTGCATTATCCATTCAAGAGACACCAAAGACCTAAATTCCTGTAAATGTTTATCATGATTGGCTGGTCTCACCCATCTCGAGAGAGCTGAACAGGCTCCCACTTTTTTAACGAAAATGAAATTAAAGCACATGTCAGTTCGCCTCAACCCTGCTGCTTCCCCAGGGGAGCACACGTGATACTTTTGTACAGACATGTTTTCCCCAGGTCAGGCAGTCTCAGATATTTTACTGGAACTTCAGCTTGTCTGATGAAGAACAGAAAACCCAGCTTTGCAGCTTTGGCCCCTTTGGCAATTGCAACGCTGCATCACAGGCAGAAGGGAGATCTAGCCTGAGAAACTGTACACACACATGTGCGCACAGCCTATTTAAGAGTAAGATCCGCTGCACACCCAGCTCCAGAAAAAATGCATCCATCTCTTTATGGGAGAGATTCAAGTGCCAACATCACATCCTATTTTTAGGGTCACAAGCACTGTCTCATCACCTTCCTGCTCCTCTTCTACAGCTATTCAACAAATCACAGCAGGGACTCCCTGCCTTCTCAGCTGGTTTGCTGCTCTGGGCCCTGCTGAAGGCACACACTCTTGCTACTCAGTTTTGTTATGCAAAAAAAAATAGCGCAAAGAGTCCCTTCCACACAGCGGCAACACAAACATTCCCTAAATGAGCCCAACCAAACCCAGAGGCAGACAGCAGTGTGATCCACAGGGAGATGCAAATTATTCTGCTGCACGCTTGGCTGCCAGGAGGAGCTGGGCAAATGCTTTAATGAAGGCTGGACGGCACCAAGGAGAGGACGTCAGAAATCAATTCCTGATGATCTTAGTGCAGAAGGAGCTCTTCACCTTCCCATCCAACTTTCTTATTTGAGTTCTTTTTAGAATATAAATCAATAATCACATGGACAAAAATAAAGCCATTGAAAGAGAGTGTAAAGGAGAATAGCCCCAGTGGCCGGGTGGGAGCCAAGGCAAATACCGGGCTGGAGGAGCTGCCCCCGACGCAGCCGGGATCCCAGAACAGGGCTTGGTCAATTAGAGCTTTACTGGTAGCACAGCAACTTGACACAAATACATACACCAGCCCTGCACAAATACATAAACCAGAAGGCCCTGGACCTTCTGTTTGCCTTGTCTGTCCTTCACTGACAAACTCTAGCCATATTTGCATAGCCTTGGGAAAGTTCATGCTCTATAGGGGCGCAGTTTATGCAATTACAGCTTTCTCTGTTGAATGTGACACTGCTGGAGCTGGCAGAAGGGCCTCTGTTCCTAGAATGGGCAGGGAGATCACATTTTTCAGTCTTGGTTGAAATAGGAAATGTCCTTGTCCTTTCACTGCCAGGAAGCCTGCACACATCTGCATGGGCATCGCCTGCCTCTCACTGCCATCAGTGCGGTCCTTCTCCAAGAATCTCCCTGCCCTCTCCCCGGTGTCCACACTAGGACCACGAAGATCTTGGTAGCCCAGGTACACTGGGCTGGGACCAAAGGTGAACAGACTTCTCCAATTCTTCGGAGAAAAATACTGCTTGTAAACCAGGCAGAAGCACTGATCGCTGAAACCAGCCAACCGATCAACCAAAAATGAAAATCTAAAGGGCACTGCTCCAGGGTCCGCTTTTCTCCTAGCTCATTGGACACATAAGTGAAAAACTGTCTGCATCACCAGGCTCAAAGTGCAGTGCCTAATATTCCCTTTGCAGTGGGCACTGAATGGGGTGAACTCCAAGCCCCAAGTGACAAGGACACTCTGAGCAGATATATAAGCTTTAGAAGCCTGTCTTGTGCTATACTTCAAGTCTAGAACTGGCCCATTCCTTACTGGTGTGTTTTGTCTGGGTGAATACCTGTTATTCCACATCCAGCACAGCCAATGGATGGTAAACCAGGTAAAAGATTCCCTGAACCAAGTGTTTCAAGGGACCTAATAGGCCATCCATCTCATAGCTATTTGTTTTGGCATCTTTGCTTTAAAACTCACTTACAGCTGTCTAATAATGAAAATTACACCAGTCACAACTGCCATACAAATATCTCTCTATTACTATCTGCATACCGGAAATATTGCTGCTATTTTTTCCCCCATCTCATTCCCTTTTACTAATGCACAACTGGCAGCAAATTGCACTGAGGTAGGAGGGTGGGTTTTAAAGATAATTATGTTGTCCAAGTCCAAGATAAGACACCAATATCACCTGCTGTTATCAGACCCTGTGGAAACCTGTGCAGGCTTGTAGCACATAGGCACACTGAGCAGGATCTGCAGGTGCCCAGTTTAATAGCTATTGCTCAGCACTGCCGTCTAATTCTCCTCCAAATTAGCAGACAGGCCTGGCTGGTGCTAGGCAAAACAGACGTCGCCTCAATACCAGAACCCGCTGACAGGGGCTCTGGAAGCAAGCAGTCCTCCCACGCAAGGACATGATCCAAAGTACGTAGTAAAGCATCCAAAGGGAGTTTGATGAGGTAGTATTTGAAAAGCAGTGACAAAAATCATCAGACCCATTTCATTTGGTTTGCCATTGGTCTCTGCCTCTTTCTGGAGTCTCCTGGATCCACATATAAAGCTACCTCAAACCTCCAAAATGTACAGAGGGGATTTCATGACACAAAATTTAGGGTTGTGATTTACATCAGTTCAGCTGCCATGTGTCAGTGAAAGCATCTCCTTCCAGATGTCCCTCTGACTAGTAGCAAACCCCACACCCATTCCCAGAAGGCCCCAGCTGCAGGTCCCTCCACTAGAAAAGCTGTTACACTTACATGGAGATTTTCCTCACAGAAGTGCTTTGATTATTCTTTTCCTTGAAATTAACTGGAAATTTGTTTCTAAAAACTATTTTTCCCCACAAACTTTCCACTTCAAAATTATTCTGTCCTATATTTCACTTGTACTACACATTAAGAGATTTCTACAAGTCAGAATAAGAACAAAACATTCCAGATTTCTTAACTAAGCAATTCTGTTAATTCAGTCAATGATGTCTGGGATTTCCTTTTTAAGAACTTAACGGAAACTTCTACCACGCGACATTTTCCTGACATTTCACATCACACACGCTGACGTGCCAAATCTACCAGACCACGCTCCATCTCCTTTGCAGCAGCCGAATGCAGCAGCTCTCTTTCTGAAAGCCCAAGGGCTCTCCTCAAAGTATCTGCCCTGCCCATGCAAGTTGGTACTCTGAAGCAGTCCATCTCTGTGCAGTATTTAATGCACTTGCAACGCAAAAGTTGGGATGAGCCTAAGACTTCTTCTCGCAGCACTTATTTGTGTGGGTTGTTCCAGAGGATACATCGGATTTGGCCTTGTTTGCATTTCAAGAGCTTTCAAACAAACATTAGGTAAGAGTGAGAGCAGATGGTGCAATCAAATACTGAAGTTCTCTAAAGAGGGGTGCTCTGTCAAACCCCAAATGACCAGGATGGCTGCTCTGGGAAGCAACAGGCCCTTTGGGGATCTCCGTGCTGAGGAATCGGGCAAAGGATAATTTCTAAAGCTGCCAGAGACTGCCAGGATTCCTTAAGGCACAAGATCTCAGAGTCCTGGAAAATCTGCCTGGAAGGTCCCAAAGCACATGCAGGAATGTCGGGAGGCTCCATCTCTCTGCAAACCCACCCAGGTTCCTCCCAGGAGCAGGAGCTGTGTCCAGGGATGTGTCCAGAGTTTTCAGGGCCGGACATCCAGGTACAAGGATGTACCACCAGCATCTGGTCACAGAGCATGCAACCCATAGGCATCCTAGGAACACACAGCCTGCTGCAAGGAGCCCAGAGCACGGCAGTGGGCTGAGGGCTCTGCACACCAGCAGCTTTGCCTTTGCTGGCAGCACAAGCACAGACCTCGGGAGGCCAGCACACACCTTACAGCACACCCTATGCTCCTTCCCCGCCCCTCCAGTATTTGCTTTAAAAAGCTTCATCCTTTTCATGTATCAACTTGCTCTATTGCATGTGATTTTTTTTCCAGCTAAAGTCAGAACAAAAGCTCTATCAGCCATGCTCCCAACTGCTTGTTCAGTGAGAAAAGCAAGAGGAAATACCCGTTTTTCCAGAGAAGTGCAAAACAAGTAGCCCTTCTGGGTTCACAGCAGATGCAACACAGGGCCAGAGGCATCTTAGACCCTTCCACAGACTTGGGGACAGGAAGCAAATGCCACAAAGTCCCTCTGCCTGCCAAGTCAGTCCTTCCAGAAAGCAACTGCTGAAACATCTCAACTGTTCTCTGGCACCTCACTTCCCCTGTGTAAAGTTTCAGACATAGAAATGCGCCAGTGAACGGGAGACATCCCTGAGCACTTGGGAACTGCACTATCACAGCCCAGCCTCTGCTGTATGGGAAGGACTTGTGGGGCAGACTTCCCTGCAGACACAGCTTCCAGGAAGCACGGGGAGCTTCCCTGGGTTTCCAAATAAAGCCAGCATCGTCCAGGCAGGCACCAATGTGCAGCATTTGCTGAGCTCCACGTGGCTTTTACACTGCCATCACCAGGAAGGAAATGCAGAATGGGATACCAGGAACAAGAGCACTCAGAGTCATTGCATTCAGCAGTGCTGTCACCAGCATGTCATATGCTAGGAGTTTGAATTATTCCTTAATTCAAGGAATACACTCAGCTTTTGAGACTCAAGGGAAGAAGAAGTTGGGCATTCTTTCAAAACCAGTGTAACTCTGTGGTCCCTAGCCCTGCCATTGCCAAAAAAAGGCAACGCTAGTTGCAGTTATTCTGCATTAGTCCTAGATCTGGCTAAATCACTGCCTCAAAACCATGCTCTGCTGGTTAGGCAACCTTCCTCTTTGCAAACCTCCCTTGCATCATGCGAAACACGTTCACCATTGGAGACAACTGGCATCCCAGAGATGTTGAGACCAAAACAGCCGGGTGAGCTGACACTCACTCCCTGCCCTCACACCCTTGCTGCCTTACCTGGCACCCAGCAATTAGCGACTGCAGCCGGACGAGCAGAGAACTGCTCACTAGTCTCACACCTCCAAAAGAACATCCAGGTACTCCTTTTCCCTTCTCCTCCTCCTGCCCAGACCTCAACACAGCCCTAAGAACACATCAGCAAATACCATCTCTCACACTCACAGGCTCCGTTTTGCAGCACCAGGCAGGCGCAGCTCTCCAGTTCCCTCTCAGTAATTACCTATGGTGAGATCCTGCCCCTCAGCTGAAGGCTTGTGCAGAATAAATCCCTGTTTTGCAGCAAAGACTCAGGGCTGTGCAAAGAGAAGTGTTTATTTCTTTTCCCAGCTGCAGATGTTTGGGTATTTTCCTTAAGAAGCTTCAGTGAAGATATCTCTCAAAAACCATCTCTACTACAAGAATCCAGCCTGCTTCTTGCTTTGATCTCTGTAAGAAGGAAACAAGATCTGTGAACACAATTACTGTTCGCTTACTTTTAAGTCCACAGAATCAGGGGACATATGCCTACACTACGCAATGCCAGCACTGTGCAAGAGCCATTTCCAAGTCATCTGCTCAGTTGTTTAACTCAAAGTATGTTTGGTTTCATTTTTGCGAGGGTTTGAAGCAAAAATGCCTTCAAAACATTAACACAAATCCCTGAAGGGAAGTTGCACAGCATTTATTCACATGCGTTAGAGGAATTGGACTCAACTTCACAAGAGAAGAGTGCCAGAATTAGGATTTGGAAGCCAAGGAATGTAGAACCCCACAGCTTTGCTGCCTCAGTCCCCAAGAAGACTTTACCACCAACCTTGCTTTATAACAAAGTGACCAGCATTTTCCATGATGCTGCTGTAGAAGTGGCTGTTTAGGCCCACTTACATATTTACAGAAGAAGCCTGAGGATGGTAAATAGAGGATCTGGGTGAGAAATATAGCATAGGATGCTCCAGGGGAAGGGCTGGAGAACTTCTCATTGCCTCTTTCAGGCAATGTGACACCCCAGACCAGGGCTGAGAGCAAAAAGAAGTTCCAGAATCCTATCCTCACATACCTGCGGTTCCAGATAGCTGGGAATAAGTGTTGAATGGTGCCAGACATCCCCTGCGTCTTCATTCTCAGGATCCTTAGCACATAAGAAGCAGCTGTATGCAATAGTCCACCATGACACAGAACAGCAAAAATCCTGGAGGCACAGGTCCCTCCTGCAGTGGGAAGCACGCTATGTTAAAAACAAAACTTACCACAACAAATTACTTTAAGAACTAACGCCTATTTCAAGCCCCTTTTTTTCATGATTTCTTTGGTCCAAAGCAGGAGGAAGGTGTTCATATGTTTGCTAGTTCTCCGGCAGCCAGGATCAGTCGCAGGAGCAAGGGTGCACAACACTTTAAAGCTGCATTTTCATTCCATCACTCTCCTCCCTATTAAACCCCCAAATTAGGCTTGTTGCCAGTGCCACACGCCCAGGACAAATGCACCATCTGTATCCCCACCAGCCACATACACAGTCTCAGCAGACGCTGACGGCTGTCCTGAGAAAACTCCACCAGCCTCTGCTGCAACAAAGCCAAGAGAAAAAGGTGACTCTACAGCTGGGGCTTTTGACTGGCTCCCTGAGTAGCATTAATCCATCACACCTTCCTAAACTCCCCCAGGAAACAGCTATAAGTAAGGCATGAAGGGGGGCAAGAGAGCCACTTATAAGCATCAGCTGAAGTCTAATTAGAGCCATTAACTAGCTCTTAGTGAGGTTTATTATCTATTCCCAGCATTGCTGGCTGAAGCAATCCTGACATCAGCCTCCTGGCTTGGAGGGCTGTGCTCCAGCCCCAGCATTCCTCTTCTATGACGAGAAGTACCTGGAAAGGTCAGGTCAGAGTTACTCACAGCTGCGTTGCTCACAGCTGGCTGAATTTACAAATACTAAAATCCCAGATAAGGGCACCCAGCCACCAAGGAGGAGGAATAGAAAGATCTACCAGGCAGAGGAGGACCCAGTACCCCCTCATAGTGTCTCTCTGAGCTCCTGTCTCAGGATGTAGCTCTCAAAAGATTGGTTTCCAGCTGCCTTTGCTCTTGAGAAAGCTGGAACCTGTGGGAAACAGGTCACTCTGTTCCCAGCAGTGTGCGGGAATTCACTTCTCTGTGTTGGGCACAGGATCTCCTGACCACACGCAGCTGCCCTCCTTCCCATGGGCATCTCCCGGTGTGTCCTGGCTGTGGGAGCTGCCCTAGGAATCGCGCACACATGTGGAGCAAGGGAAGGGAGTGCAACCCTCCTCCCTGCAAGCAGGGGAGAGGCAGCTGCAGGGTAGAGCAGCGCAGAGCAGGCTGGCCACAAGACGGGCAGAATTCAGATGAGATGTGCAACTTCTGGTGCATGAAATATTCATTTCTGGCTGCTGTCGGATATCATCGGCTCATGAGCAGTTTGTCTAACGTGAGATGTTTCTTAGACAGTGTCATGCTTTTTGAAGGATGTTTAGCCAAAAGCTACATTCCTGAAGCAGGATTTATTTCCCTGGAGTCACTTGGAGTAACATATTTCAAAGGTGTTTATCATATAATTTGACATGAAAGTACCTTATAAATCACAGCCTTTGCTGGGGTCTAACCCCCATTATCTGGGAAGGGACAGAAAGAAGAAACATTTATGATCCAGCAAACTTTTAGAAATAACTCAGTATAGCAGGTGTCTGGGGGGCGACTCCTAGCTAGTAATAGTGAATCTAGTGGGGCCAAAACCACACAATTAGGATGAAATAATAAATCAAAACACTTAGCAGATTCGGAACATCTTAACCAAGGGAAATCCTGAACTCCCATCCATCATTCTCAGGCACATACTAGTCAAAAAAAAATTGCCATGTCTCTGTGCCAGATGATCTGCCTAACTTTCGTGGTCTCACTGCCACATTTCACAATCTGCACAGCAATTTCCTTTTCAGATAAACTAAACCAGACTTTAACCATCTCAGCGGATGGGGCTGCCTGACATCCCACAGATGAAAGATATTCAAGAGAGAGCCTTAGCTTATAGGGCTGAATCAGATTTCTCCGTGGCCAGATTCCTACCTGGAAAGCTGAAGACAGACTCTCTGAGTCATGAGTCATCCCCAGCTCATGCAGTGCCCAACCACTGCAGGGACGAGGTTTTCAAAGACAAAGACATTTTTGTGATGAAGAATTGCAATCTGCTACTGCAATATCTTTTCAGGACAGCGCTGGTGGATGCTGCTTTGGGGACCTGGCCGAGGTCCTCGCCAAGCAGACAACTTTACAAGTCGTTGGTGAGACACGTGCTAGCTATCCATATCAACAAACCTCGCGGTGTTGACAGCAGATTTCCCATCTGACAAGCAAGGTCTGAGCTCTGCGAGCATGTTGCTGTAACCACACGTACCTGAGCAACAGCAGCAGCTCTTTTGAAAGGCAAAATATCATGAAAGGAATCCTAGTTTCATCCCTGTCACAGCTCAGACTCCCGGCTTCCAAAAACAGTCATGCTCAGCAGAGAGAGCCTGAGTTCACGCTTTGCTCTCACCACTAGCATTTACACATCCTGCAGCCTCCCAGTTGCCTCCCTCCCTCTCACGTCTGGCTGAGATCCGCAGACACCCACAATGGACCGGGCTTGTGAACCAGCATCTCTTGTAAGAGGGAATGTCCACAGAAAGATCTGGGCATCAGAAATTACATATATGGGGAAATTTTCTAGGATCTGATCTCTGGTGAGTTTTCTCTGTGCTAGATGCTTTCTTATCCTGATGATGTGTATTCTGTCTCCTGGTCTCTGAAGAGATGCGAGTCTCCTTTGGCTGCTTATAGCACAGCATCTGTCCCTCTGCTTCCTTGAGTGTTTGCTCAGACTTGACTCATCTCGTGTCCCCTGCGGTAGCCACAGCCACGATCCCATCACGTAGGAACCACCACCAAGGTATTAACCACACAGTCCTATCCGGCATCACCCTTGAGCACTGCAGCTCTGCCCTGCTACCCCTGCAGCCCTGTGACTGGAGCAAACCAGCGTGCCCTGCAAGCATCAGTGCTCAGTCTCAGGGATGCCTTCAGGAGATTATGTGAAATGTGAGTAGGAAAAGCATTCTGCGCAGCAAAGTAATGATCCCTTTGGGATCTTCCCACTAGATAAGCAATTAGAGAAAGCAGCTAGGATGGAGAAGTGCTTGGCAAAGACGGGAGGCGGATAACCTGCTGGTGTTAAGCCCTACAGCTCCCAGAAGCAGCAAGAGATGCAAGGCAGACCTGGCATTTGAGGACACATCTGATCTTGTAGTCTGCGTGTGTCCAGACATCTGCTACTAAGACCTGGTGCAGCTGAAACAATCTCTGACTTCACCCATTGCCGCTGATGACAGTGTCGTGTGGAGTAACTCAGTGAGCTGGGCTCAGCCTCACACATGGGATTCCTCTTCTTCATGGCAATTTATGGCCAATTCAGTATTTCAGCTACTGTTATTTATCACTGAGGCTCCCTGCTAACCGTTACCACATCAGTGAGAAGTTATTTAAAATGAGCTTCCAAATTAGCAAGTCTGCATTCATTTCTTTTATGTTCATTTCAGTTTATGAGGAATGTCAGCAAATCACAGGATCCCACTCAGGGTAAATTACCTGGGGATTTTATGCATGAACGTTGTGCTGAGCTGCAAAGGCGCTGTGGCAGCAAGCCCTTCACGCTGTTCTTAGTGCCTAAGGCACCAGGGAAAGGAGCCCAATCCTTTTTCAGAAGGATAGTCGGATTGGAAACATCTTGCAAGCACAGGTAGGCTCCTGTATGCAGACCAAAGTCCATCCAGGTTATGCCTCCACCTCCCAGCCCCTGAAAGGTGATTCTTCCACCAGTTTATCATTACTGAGAAGGAGAGGAAGAGATATGAATCTGTCTTTTTGCCTGGTTTTATTCTCTGAGCCAAGAGCTTTTCCACTTGGCAGAAAGTGAAGTGGGGTTTGTGCTATTTAGAAGTGGAGAAATACCAGGTCTTGACTTCACAGATTTCTGGCAACAGTAATGCCTTGCAAAAACAATTTTGTTGGCAACAAAGTGCACGATTCCTGTTTGCTGGAGCAGCCCGTGGCCTCTGTGGATGTTTTGCCTGATTCAAGGCAGATGGAACATGTCTCCTACCCTGTCAGGTTCCAGCAATGCCTTCTCCAGGATCCTTGCGCTGAGTCAGAGCAGCCCTGGCAATGGGACCAGAGTCAAAGCTGGCAACTCCCACGAGGAGGGTCTGCAAGAGAAGTTTGCACGAAGGCAGCAGACGTCAAGATGCCAAAGGATGTCGCTTCTCTCTGCGGAGCTGGAGGAGCAGGAGGGCGCCGAGGGGACCATGCTGCGAATCCGCTGCCCCGGCTCACCACGATGGCAGCAGCCACCGGTCTCCTGGGGTGCAGCGTGACAGCAGTGCTCCCCTTTGGCAAGGCGGGGGTTATTTTTAAAGCTGGGCCATGAAATGCAAGAGCTGTCTCATGAGGTGAGAGAGGATGTGCAAACACATGGCGTAAACACCAGAATTAGAAGTTTGCTCCAGACAACACAGGACAGAATGAAATTTCTCCCTGCTCAGGACCATGCTCAGAATTGTAGAAGAGCCCTAGGCCTGGGGCATGGAAGGAAAGGAGTAGCTGTTTGCCTTCCTGTCAGACTTCTTTTTCTGCATGGCACCTGGGATCCATTTTATCCCATGCAGATTCCTGCACTGTCGTGAGGATGGATTTAGCCTCTAGTACAGGCACAAGAAGCAGCTCTGGGAAATCCTAAGAAATCACTCCCAGCACCCAGCTGCCTGAAGCAAAGATAAGATGTCACATCCTACCAGAGCAGCCCCTTGCTCCCACGTACCCCATGAACAGCGGGAGCCATCTGCTCCCTTCCCTTCTGGAGCAACAACTTCTGGAGCAGCAACGGCACAGGAGTCATTCAGAGCAATCTATGCAAGCCAGTTCCAACATTTTCGAAAAGAAACATGTGACTTCTCCAGCATGAAACTTTTATTATTATTATTATTTCCTTTAGTAAGAGTTTTTAAATTCAATTACCTTAATTATCAAAAATAACCCACCAGTGATTTCATTTCAAGTCTGCACACTGACTAACCATCTGGCTCTATTTTCTTCCCCCTCTGGAGACACGGCTGGTGCCAGAGCTGCTGATGGGCTGGAGTCACTGTCAAGGAGCCCTGGCCATCCCTCACAACCTGCCTCTTCTCTCCTCTCCATCCGTGGCCACACGGCAGAGGGATCTCCTGACACTCCCCAGCACCACAGGAGACACTTTGCTGTCATGCCCAGGCTGGAAGCTCTTTTAAAGAAGCATTGCCCCTGCACCACTCTGCCCCCAACACATCAAACCACATGTGGGCTTTTAGACAAGACCTGAGTGTGCTCTTGGTAGCATCAATTGAAAACTGTCTTCTGGCTATAAAGAGAAAAGATCCCAGGTGCCTCCAAATCCCAGAGTTGGCCTTCCCAAAACACTGGGGGTGTCTGGCATCTGGACAAAAGTTTGGGGCATTTCTTTCATTTTTTATTACTTAATTTTTAATCTCTAACATGTTTCCAAACAAAGCAGTGTTGTCCAGCATTGCCTTAAGTCTTGCGTTATGAATCTTCTGGGAGCTGCATGCCCCAAATCCAGCACAACTCTCATGCTCTCATTCTGCCCTGTGAGATGGCCACGGCTGGTTTTTATGTTACATGTCCCAGATTTAAAAGTAAACAGCACAAGGAAGGGCAGGGGATCTTTCTTCCTGTTCTCTCCCTCAGGGCAAAGGTAGAACAAAACTTGTACATGGCCAAAGACAGAAAAGCAGCCGAACTGCAGCTCTGAACATCACTTGGTACATAGGGGCAACCCAAGAAACAGAGAACAACTAGATAAAAACAGACCATTAGAATCATCACTCATCCTGTGACTGTAATGAGGGATTCTCTGCTGTTCAATGTTTTTGACTGCTCAGCCCCTGCTCAGCACCATGTCCAGAATTGCCCTTCAGGACTCTGTCCTGTTGGTGCCCTGCATGTGGAAACAGGGACTGCAAGTGTGGTCACCTGCGTGCAGAGACAGTCTGGAGTCTCTCTTAGTGGTTTTGTACCTTTGATCTATGGAACATGTGTTTTAAACCCAGAAAGAGCTCTTGTTTGGCCAAGGAAATAAAAGGAAGGAGAGAGCTGATAAGAAATGGGGGCATGCATGTTGCAAAGCAGAGTCTCACCTTATGTTTTGAGACACCCAAGACGTAAAGTGAGAATGGGCGAAGGCCAGCCTGAATTGCCTGTTAAACGGTAAAACAAATTACGAGAGAAGTTTTAGCCATATACATCTGAGGAAAAGAAGGGAAGAAATGGAGCTGCTGTGCAGAGATAGTGCAATACAGATTAAAGTCAGTCCAAGTGTGATCCAGCTCCTTTTAATGTCCCATAGGTGTACAAAGGAGGAAGGAGGAAATAGAAGTGGCAAATGTTACATCCTCTCTGGGACCAAGAGTCAGAGGACAGCTAGCCCAAGTCATGGGGGATGGCTGCTTCCTGTTCCCCAGTGCTGGAAAACTGCAAATCTGCCCAAGCAAACGCTCACAAAGCATAGCAAAAGAAGAGTTGAAAACATAGCACCTTGACTCAAGGAAGGACAAAGTGCCACTTGATCAACTACAGACCACTGTGGTATCCCATGTCACATGCCAGGTTCGGAGCAAAGTCCAAGGAAAGGGGCACTTGAAGCTTGGGTGCCTATCAGCGCATTTTCCATTACCACAAGAGTGCCAGATACAGCCTGATACTGGTCTCAGATAAGATAGCTCCCTCAGTAGATGGGAGGGAATGAAGGAGGTCTACTCTACCTTGGCTGCAGCAAAATATTTGCTAGAGCACCACACCAACAGCTCTCTGATAACCTGGGAGAGATGGGGATTAGTTCAAGGGCTGTGAGGCAGATCTGCACCTTGCTGGAGTTGGAGATGGAAGGAGCGGGACAGCACTGCCAATGGCCAGGACCCGAGCAGGAGTGACTATGGCAGGGTCTAAGACCCGGCTTGGCAAAGATCTTCATGAACAACCTTGGCACAAAAATAGGGCTGTGCTCACCATGTTTGCTGGCCTAAGTGTCCCAGGCGCATGGAGATCTCGATCTCATATAAGAAAAAACAGGTGACCTGAGGATCTGCATAGTGGAGAAAGCGGACATTTAGCACGGCAGAGGGCAAATGCACCCATCAACCTCTAGCCTGTGCTTGCACAGTTCCCATCGTCACGCCTGGGTCATGACTTGCTTTCAGCACACCCGTTCATCCTGGGACCATGTGACTGAGACCTTGGTACCCCAATGAATAGGATGATCGTGGAGCAGAGTCAAGGAAGGGTCTCACAGACCCTGGCCCCACTGAAGGGATGCAGCATCCTCTCTGTTTTCCTGAGACGGTAAGAGGGGTAGAAGTTGGGATAACCCTTCACCTGCGATGGAGGATGCCCAGCCCCAGCAGCATCAGTGGATCAGGAGCTGTCCAACCCCTGTGACTGCCCCTACAGCACAGAGTCACCGTCACTGCCACCCCACTTGATGCAAGAGTCTTCAAGTGCTGCTGTGGGAACATCTCAGTTTCACCACTTGAGACCGGTTTTAGTCCCAGCCAAAAATACTTCAGAAATATCCCATTCCCTTCAGCTCCTTCCTGCCTGTGGAGCGTGCATGAATGCTAAATCTCCTTTCCATAACTGAAACACTTGATTTACCGTCTGATTTCTAAAGATTTCTAAGAAAATCCCCAGCTCTGCTAAGCCAAAAACCAAGACCACGATATACCTAATCAGCTACACTAATCTCATGCCCTAGCACAGAACCAGCGCACTCTGCTCCCATTGCTAACAGACAGCTCTTGCGTATTCCAGCAGCGATGCTGGTTAGTTTATTTGAAGCAAATTACTTTTGAATTTCTCACCCTCCCTGCAAGGAATCTAATAGCACTAATCCTCCCATAACACCTATCTCTACCTTGCGAGGTCAGCGTCAGATGTGGCAGGAAAGCAGGCTGAGCCTGGTTGGGGGTTCAGCATGTAGAGAGCCGCAGGGGAGTACTGGAACAAACACAGCTCTAATTCAATTTCTGTCCATTTTCCCTTTTGCCTTTACTTCATTGCAGATTATTATTTTTTAAACTGAAGTAAACAAAGTTGATCTGCTTCCAATTGAACTGCCCGAGGGCTGGCTTCTCTCCTCAAGACATCTGATAGCATCTTCACTAACAAGCTTATTCTCAATGGACCTGCAGTCCTTGAGGAGCAATGCATCATTTTGGGAAAGTCTCTCAGCTTATAAAGAAAGCAGCATTTTATTTTCAGTCAGTGGCTATTTCATGCAGTTTTTAAACTAAACAAGAAATGGCTTCTATGAACGCCCCCCAGCCCCCCCCAAAAGAAAAGTGATTCTCATCTTGAACGGGGAAAGTTGGGAATCTCAATGTGTTTTGAAAATTACTTATTCTAAATGACAGAAGGGGTCATTTCACTTCCATTTCCAGCCTTTTCTAAAGCCCAACCTACTTGTTATGCTGCAGATGAGCATAAATTTCTAAATAAGTTGTTTCAAAGCAAAAAGGAAAAAAAAAAAGAGCCATTCTACTTTGAAAAGTGCCAGAGTGAGACTTCACAAAGATTTCTAAATATAGATACTTCAAAAGAACAAGTGCAATAAGGAGAACCGGTCAAAATGCATCCTTTTCTATGCAGGCTGTCGGCTTTGAAGAACCCATGAGGGTTTTTTTCTGAAGAAAAGATGCTAAATTGGGAATGTTGCCTATGCAATTCCCTTTACTGCATGGGTTCTGGATCCTCTGTTGGCAGCTACGTGGCTGAGCGGGGCAGCAGGGCTGGACATGCCCGATGGCACCGTGAGCCCCGGGCAGAGCAGCAGGACTGTCCTCACGTGCTGTCCCTGTCTCGAGCAGGGCTGCACAGCAGCCTAGGGCAAGAGCCACATAGGGAGATACTGCAGGAAGCCACCGTCCTTTCCCCACATCACATCATGTCACATCACAAACCAGGACAGAAGCGATGCCAGAATGACCGCGAGCGTGGGCATTCGCAAGGGCAACACATGGGAATTGGCTCTGTGCGCTGCTCAAGCCCAGGTGCTTGCAGGACACACACTTGCAGGTGGACACAGGACTGCAATTGCAAAAGACAGAAGAAAGGATGGTGCATAACCCAAATTTGATGGGGCTTCCCACACATTCCTGGGTCATAGAACCATGGTCTCTCCAGTGGGACTGTGGAAGCACAAGGCCCACTTACATTTAGTACATTTGCTCTTGCTAAAAGACTGACTTGTCTTCCTCAGCTTCAGGCAGCGCTTCTGAGGAAGCAGGTGGGGCCACGATTTATGCCTGCTTACAAGAGAAGAGACTTGGTTTCATACATGTGAAAACAGCTCTAATTACACTGCATCCTGTAACACCAAACAGGCGAACCTGGGGTCTCCCCAGCACGAACCAGCTGGAGTATCCTGAATCTGGGGAGATTTATCTGCATTATCAGAACTCCCATCCCTGGAGCAGGACCCTCTTTGCGGTGTTGTACAAACGCAGAATAAATGAAAGGTCTCACCCCAGCAATCTAGACAAGCTATACCCAGGGGGGACAGAGATAGCAAAGAAATAGGAGTAGGGTCAGCATTGTTAGGAGCCACCTTAGCTCCACACTACCAGTCCTGTCCCGACAATTAGCAGCAGAGACAGCCTTACCTTTTCTGAGCAAGCCCAGGTGAATTTAGCCAAAAGATTTTCAAGTGTATTTGTGATGAAATGAATTGTTCTTGAGCAGTCTCTGTAGACAACAATCAGGTTTTGGGGAGAGTGTGCTCTTCTCACAAGGCTGTTTCCTAATTTTGTCAGTGCATCAAATATAGCCCATAAATTAAAATCTTCTATTCAAAGCCTATTTTGAACAATCCTACTTCCTTCAATTTAAAAGATACAATAAGAATAGATTAGCTCTTACAAATTAAAAGCCTCTCCTACTTAACAAATTGTCTGTCTGCAACAATTAATTGTCTGGAGAGAATTTCCAATCCTACATGTTTGGCCTCATTCCAGACTGTGTGAGAAAAAGAAATATTTGGGAATTTCTTTCACCACCAAGTTAGCTTCCCTACCTCCCAAATCAGGCAGGATAGGGTTTGACCAGTGTACCTGGCGAGAGCTCATCCTTAGCACAGCAAGTGGCCACTTTCTTTTGTAAGTGCAGCTGTAACCAAGTGCCTGTGACAAGTCTCAGCTTGCACTTCACAGGAGGAACATTCTGTGGAAGTTTCACCTCACGCTTATACATTTTTCATAGGCTTGGATGCCAGATCTTTAACTCTGAGCTGCTGCAGGCTTTCCAGTGTTGATGGTTGGCAGAAGTTCATGGAATGTATGGACCATATATACTGAAACATTGCAGGGGTGGCAAGGCACCTGCTGCTCATAGTGTCTTCTGCATGTTCTTCAATCCCATGCTGACCCCTTCAATTCCTTCTGTCTTTCCTCATAGGACATATCATCCAGGCCTCTATCATTTCTGATTCTCTCCCATGGAGCTCTTCAGCCATCAAGCTCTCCATGAAGAAGGTCATCGAGGTGAAGCGAGGTGGGCCCTGAGCACTGGAACAGCCTCATGGTAGGCATGTAGATATGTGGACCACACTTCGCTGGTCCAAAGCTGAAACAGGACAGGTAGTTCCAGGTGTCCCGACAGAGCCAAAAATGCTGCAGGTGTCTGAGCAGCCTGGAGCATCCCAACTTCTTGCCCTGCTGCCAGACCTGGAGCAGCCAGCAACACGGCCTCCTCCGCACCTGGAAGAAGGAACAGCTTTGTGCAGCCCAGAATCCAGCTGCTGCCATGAGATACCACCCCGGCTCTGATCTCAGCAGCGTTTGGAGCAGGATTAAGCATTCATCAGAAAAACAAGGACATTGATGATTGCATTCATCAGGTTCAATGAAAAAGCCTATTTAAAAAAAGAAAAAAAAAACACTTTTCAAAACTACAGCTTGTTGCTCACTTTCTGGGAAGGCTTCTTGCACACCGGCTGATCTGCATGTGCTGTAGATGCTCACGCTCACCTCGAGCCTTATGGTCTGGTGAGGGCTGTCTCAGCCTCTCATAGACTTCAGGTTTTCCTCTTGCTCCTTACAGTGTATCAAAGAGATGAAAAACCCTGCACAGGAGTCATACACACTCCCCATCTGGGGGCCAGCCTGCTCTCTGCCTGCCGCGAAGGTCTAATCTCTCACCATATCACTGGGAACAGCTCTGTTCAGACCATCATTAGCCCTTGGACAAGGAAAGGAGAAACAGTCCTCAGCCCTCAACTTCCTGAAGATGCTCTCAGAGCCGGGAGGTCCCTGAGAGGCCTGGATGGGTTTCCTGTGGTGCACAGGCTTCGAGCCAGCCACACACCCGTGTGACCACAAGTAATCTGTCTGCAACCCCTTATTTCTAAGTCTCTTCCTTCAAAGCCACTTGTAGGATGCAAAAGACAAGAGAGCTTTGTGCGACACCCACAGACCAACAACCTGGAAACAGACCTTCAGCATCCCTCACTCTGCATTTAAGAGAAGCTCAGGGAAGTTTCCCACCAAATCACAGCTTGCCCCCATCCAGTGGATGAGGTGGGAAAGGCCTGCTCTCCAGGATGCAGAGACCGCATCCCAGAAAAATGCCTCTGGACAGAGATTTGCTTGGAATAGCTGATATTTATGGTACTGCAAATACACACATGAGAGAAAGTTTTCCTTTTTCTGACAGGATATTGCTCTGGACCCCAGCCACGATCCAGCGCAGGTCTCACACTGGATCTGCTCACACAGCGTGCTTCTTCATATGGCTGACATGAGTGGGCTGGACCCTGAGTTTGGGCTTGCTGAGGCTCTTTCACATTTCCTTTCATTGAAATAATTATTTCCCACAAGTATGCACTGGATTACACATCTACAAGCAGGGAAAAATCTGAGATTTTTGTTGTTAACATTTTTCCAGGACTGAGTTTTCACTGCAACATACTGGTTAAGAAAAAAAAAAAATCGATTACTAGCACTCCACAAATCTGGGAAATCTCTGTCTTATATTTTTTTTACCATATATCAAGTGGAATTCAAAGTCCTCTGATAACGTGACTTTTTCTGTCTATCCAGGTCCTGTGACCAGATCAGCACCTTTCTGTGGACTTTTTTCCTGTGGAAAAAAATGAAGCTAAAAGTCCAGCACTAGTTTCTTTTCCCAGTCCTGGGATCAGTTGCTGGAGTCCATATTCATGTCTTTAAACTCAGCAGGACTCCTCTCCAGACCATCACAGCTTACGCTGCCCAGTGCATGTCTCCCAGCACCTGCTGCTCCTGAACAGTTGCTCTGCACACCAGAAGTGTTGTTTTCCAGACAATTTCAGCCTCCCTGACAAAACCCCAGTGCTGCTGGCTTTACTCTTTGCCCCGTGGTCATCAGCCTCCTGGCAGAAACTCAGGCAGCAGCTTGGAGCCACAGGCTGTCTCTTCCCAGAGGCATCGCAGAGCTGTTCAGAGGACCCTGCATCCCCTTCCTTAGAGCCTCCTTCTCCTCGCTCCTGGGTAGAGCATGAGCCCAGGCAATGGGATCTCAGCACATGGCTCCTTCCCTGTCCCTCCATGCCTCAACTTTTGCCTTTTTCAAATCCAGCCCATGCTGGAGAGACACGTACAGAACGGCACCTCCAAGCCCCTCTTGGAGCCGAGCTGCCACATGGGTTGCGACACGCGACCCGTGTTGGCTCTCTGGACACAGCTTCCACCATCCAGGGTTTTGCAGGAGCTCCTGCGCTTACCAGATCTCTTATTCCTGGCATCCCTTTCCACGGCTTGCCTTGCACTTTCCCAGCAATCCAGCTCCCAGCATTGCCGAGACCTTTAATGACTGCTGCTTCGCACACACACACAGATGCTAGACCTCAAAAGGCTCCTCCATTTCATTTCCTGTCTCATTAATCACTCCACTGCTCAGCAAAGCCCATTTGGGGATTGTCCCGATTTATGAGTTTCTTCACTTGCTCCACGCAGACCCCATCATGCTGATTCATGCAGATGTCGTTGCACTGTCTAGATGCACGCTGGGCTAGCCCCAAGGCTGATGCTTCCCAGATGCCTCTTTCTGGGGTAAAGTCTGTCACCACTAATGCTTGCCAGATGCCAGCTCTCCAGGTGTTAGGTCTGCCACTTCCTGGGATGCTCCAGCAGGTGCAGAGCCTGCTCGTGCAGGCTGCACTGCTCACACCTCCTGCGCTCAGCTCTCCAATAGCTCTGATTCAGCACACTAGCCCCAGAGGTCCCTCAGGAGCTGTAACAACACAACCTTTGCATAAGATCAGATTCCCAGGATCTGCTGCGGTCAGGAGACTGCAGCAGTGCTGAATTTCCACACACAGAGGGAATCCCCTATCCCCACATCTGACATGGGAGAGAGACCTGCAGTCCCAGAGCTGCTCCGCTCCTGCATTGCATGTGACAGCATCTACAGAGCTGGGGCCAGGGATTGCAGCTGAGGATGGACCCAGGGGTCTGGCGCTGTGGGGCAGGCCTCTGTCACTGTGCACTGCATGGCCACATGATGCGTCCCCACGGTGTCCTCAGAGGAGCTGGCGGGTTTGCATGGTGCAAAGGGGACTGTGCAGAGATCTCAGCATCAGGATACTGTGCAGCTGTGGGAACCTGGGCAGCCTACTGTTTCCATTAAATCTGTTCGGATGGCTTAGAGCAAGGGGGTGATATGGCATGGACAACCAGAGGCTTTTATTCCTCCATCATGTGTCCCTTCCCAAGATTTCCAGACAAAGATCTTCCCTAGAAGAGAGCCAAAGGACAGGCCTCAGCATAAATCAACACCACAGCAATTTTGGCTTTCAAGGACATTCCTGAGCAGATTTGGAGCTTGCATAAAGGGACAGGTCCCATGGCAGCAGCACTGCACTACCCGCTGCGAGAGTGGCCGCTAGTGCAGTGGCCGCTTCCCTTCTCCTGTACATGGACACAATGCAGGACTGCGAAGGCACAGGAAAACCTTTGAGCTTCAGCAGATCATAAGCTTGTTGAAGACTGATCCTGGCTTTGGTGTGTGCAGATAAACATATCAAGGACACTTTGCCCTATAGAGCATTCCCACTGGACTGGGCAGGAGACTGTGGCAAGTCCACGCAGGGTGTTGAGGGGTCTTAGCTGGGCTGATCTAGCAGGAGGTTCTGCCCTGCTCCAGCTCAGGGAGCCCAGGGGCTGCATCCACTGCCAGAGTCGAACATGAGTCCGTCCCTGGCTATTGAATGGAGACTTGCAGGTGGCAGAAGGGACCGAAGCACCTTGCTCTCAGTGCATCACTGCCTGGGGACCGGCTCTGCTCTAGAGAGACACCTCAGAGGGGAAATAGCCATCCTGGGCAGCTGGTGTTCGCGCAGTGCATTGAAACCCGCAGATGACGGATCTGGGAGACACAGGAGGTTGCCACTGCCTGTTCGGCATTTGGCCCAGTTCCTCTCAGCCATCACACACGCGGAGGACAACATCCAGCACAGGCCAGCAGGAGACATGCCCTGTACCCACATGGTCCCTGCACCAGCACGAGGAGCCTTTGCTCGTCGGCACTGCCTGCACCGAGGACCTGCCTGCTGCCTGGGCACCAGCTGCCTCGAACTGCAAGAGGAGCAGATTTGCACCCTGCCAGCTCCAATTCCCAAATAGCAGCACACGCGTCTGATGCTGGGACCTGATCAGGTCCTTGCATGCAGCGAGCAGGCAGTGATGATACCAAAGCCTTCACGCTCACGAAGCAACACACAAGGAATCCACGGTGAGAGGCCCAAGGCACCCTCTGCCCCTCTCCACGTGCACCTCGGCGCCACGTGCCCGCCGTGCGGCTGCACCTCGGCGTTTCAAACTTGCCGGATGATCCCCGCGGTGCCTGTGTTCACAGTTCTGATCCCACCCACTTCTGGTCTGACTCACGTTGCAGTCACCGCTGCCTGGATATTGCTGCTTGCAGAGGGAGGAGAGAGGGAGGGAGGGACGGAGGCAGCACCGTGCACATGCTGGAGCCACCGGCCACACGGGCAGCCCGACTACAACTTGGAGGAAGCAGCACCGAGAAGGGCACCCACCTGCTCCCCACGGCACCACATCCCAGGTAAAGCTCTCGTTTTGTTTTCCTGCTGCTGGTTACGCGGGCGAATCTCTGCACAGGTGACATCGCAGAGGGGTTGGGGGCTCCTGGCCACAGGCAGGGACATGCTGAGCACCCCACGCTGCCTCGGCTCAGAGCAAGGCAGGGGCGAGAGCAGGGAGAAGCCTGGGGACTTGCTGGGGACCCACGGAGCCAAGAGCATCGACGGGATGGTCCAGCAGCGGCAGGAGCGGAGCAGCTCCCGTTCCACGAGGTTTGCTGCCCATTTCCCCTCCATCAGGGCCGTAGCAGCCGGGGGGTCCCCATCCCACCCAGCTCTCACAGCAGCCTCTGGAGCCACATGAAGGGCACGAGCGGTGGGTACTGGTTGTGCTGCTGGCCGAAGGGGCTGCTTTAGGGCGGGAAGGTGAATCCAGGGACTTGTGCAGTAACTTCTACTGCTCTAGCAGCCCCCATAAGCTCCGCGCTGCATTTTCAGTTTCACCTCCCTCACGAAACCTTTGCAGAGGAAACTTTGAGATGCTGTCTGCTCTCTGTGGGCTTCCGTGCATCTCTGCTCTCTCTGCCTCCAGGCGCTCTGAGCTCTCTCCTACCTGCAGAGTGCCCGGTCTAGCCGAGACCTTCCCCTGGGAGCATCCGGAGGGGGGGCAGCCCCCGTGGGGAGGGGGCTGCATCCTGCTTCCCCAGCCCCTCTGCTCACCCCCCAGGGGTGATACCCCCGTGCCAGCACTCCCACAGAGCCGGCCCGTGCATCTTTACTAGAAGAAAAGTCCTGGGCAAGTCAGAGTAGTTTGTTCCTGCCTTTCCCCATATGCAGGGATAGGGCCAGGCTGGGAGCAAGGCATACAGAGCACAAGGCAAAACTGCCAGGGAAAATTGCAGCCACGTGGGACCCTGGTGTCCCTCGCAGCCCCAGGGGCACACAGAGTGGGCAAGAGAGGGAGAAGAGGTAGCAGAGTTCAGCAGCCAAGGTGCAGGGAAAGCAATGCGGAAGGATGCCCGGGGATGCCAAGCGGGATGGGCAGCGCGGGAAGAGCATCCCTTCCCAAAGGCTGCTCGTGTGAGAGTCAGAAATGACCCCACAGCCTCAGCAAACCCTCCGCAGACAGCAGGGCAAGCCAATTTCTGTCCTTCTCACATAGTCCTCAAGCCTGGGTCCTGGCAAATTTGGTCTTTCCCACACGTGAGACAGGCTTGTGGCTCCGGCAGAGGGGTGAAACAGCCTTTTTGCAAAGGTCCCCACGTCCCTGGCGACTCCTGCTCTCGGACCTCAGGCATCCTCCTGCAGACCGGGGCAATCCCTGCCCTCCCGACAGCCACACGGCCTGGCCCGAAGTCCCACACAGAGCACCCAGATGTTTAATCGCTGGGAGCACTCGAGCACAATTTTAGAAAAAGCCGCCAACACTTTCCTGCAAGAGCTGCGAGGCCAGGGAATTTGCTTTGTTCCTAATTGACTTGTGCCAGCCCTTTGCTCAAAAACACATTAATGCAAGAGGCAAGAGAGGGTCTGCCTGAGCACAGAGTCACCCCATCCGCAGAACAACTAAACAAATCATTCAGGTTTTGTCCTGCATCCACTGTCACTGCCCATGGCCTTGCAGGTGGTGGAAAACCCTTCCCAAAGGCAGGCTGACACATCCAACACTCCCCAGGAGCTCCTTCCTGCACTTGCATCCTTCAGGGGTGCAGATGCACCTAGGCTCTTCACGAATTTTAGATAAATCTTTTATGCCAGAAGTGGAAGCACGTAAATAGAGAGCAGCAAATGTATTTACCTCTCCTACAGAAATGGACCCTGCCTCCCATTAGCCCTGCTGCAGAAGTGCACAAAGTGCTGGAACAAAAAATGCTCCAGGAAAGGATGCTGAAAGGCAGACAGGGGAGTAGAAATAAAATAGGATAAAATGCAATAGAAATTTACCGTATATGAATCACAGCCCCCTCCCTATTGGAGATAATTGACATTTAAAACAGGAACACAGTGGATCAAAATACATAGCCTTCAACAGAGCAGAGAATATCCATTCAGGTAGCAGAAGGCAGGAATTACTACAAGAATTGCAATGAGTTTAAAGAACCACCTAATGGGGAGATGACATTACCTTACAATGGAAGGATCATTATTGCTCTGGAGAAGGCTATTAATGGAGTTTCTCAAAGATGGGTCTCAATGAATTTTATTTAATGGTTTTCATCAGCGATCCAGGCTCAAAAAAAAAAAAAAAAAGAAAAAAGAAAAAGAGGAGAAGAGGAGTCCTGTATGAAAATATATTGATAAGAAACTTGGGAGAAGTTTTAAACTCCATGAGGCACTAAAAACACTACAGCGGAAGAACTAGAGTGTCTGAAGATTGACAGAAACTAAATGGTTTGGCAGAAGTTCATGCTTTTAGGGATTAACAGCAAAAATTGCTACCTGAAGCTGGGACTCAGCAGTTGAAAACAGCATAGGAGAAACATCCAGCTTTTAGGTAACCTCAGGATAGCTGTAAGGAAAGAAATGCAATCTTAGGATGTGTCAGACAAGTTTTTGTGGCAGAGAGCATCCATCAGAACGCTAGTGCCCCTGCAAAAAGCACTGGAAGGACTTCCTTGAATTGCTGTCCTGTTCTGGACCCACACTAGGGGTGATTTTGACCAGGAGCAAGTCCAGGCAGCAGTGTCGGGGCAGGCAGATGAACACAAAACTTAGGAAATGGGGCTGCAAGGATATGACTTTTTAGACTTCCTAGAATGGCCATCAAGGGAAACAGCTGCTCAACGCATAGGTCAAGGAGGAAACAAGCCCATTCTGCTGAAATACACCGGGAGCCGAAGCCACGCCGCGAGACACGTGGCCATGAGTTAGACGGGCGGAAAACAAGGGGCAGACGTGCGGTCACCAGCACCGCGATGCTCTGTGAGGGGCACGCAGAGCCCCGAGCTTGCTGCGGTTCCCAGGGGATGGCACCACGTCCAGCCCCACGGTCCCTTCTCCCCGGCCAGCCCCTGGCCTCCCTCTCCCACGAGGCCGTGCCCAGGCACGGAGGCTGCGGTCCTCCGGAGGGAGGTTTCCATTCAGGCATTGGGCTGGGGGGCATAGGAGCGTCTGCTCACCCCGTGACACAGGGAGGGTCTCGCTTTTGGAAGAAGACTTGCTTTTTGGCCAGAACGGAGCATGAGACTGCTGCACAGCTTCCCGTGACCACCTGGTCCTGCTCCATCCTGGGCCAGAGCAAACTCCAGAGAGCGTTAAGGAAAAATGAAGTGTCAGAAAAGAAAAAAGAAAGCGCCCATTTCTTGCATTAAGAGCAAAGCAGTAAGAGGCAAATCCATCTCTGTACGGGACTGCAGTGCCAGCCCTGGAGCCTGCCCGAGTTGGGGAAAACGGCACAGCCCGCACTGGGAGATGTAAACACAAGTACATACAAGCAGCTTGAAGCCCAAGGCCCCACACTGGTGTGGAAGAAGGAGGCCGTGCTGGGCTCATCCACCCGCTCTGGGCGCAGGCAGCATAGCAGGGACTCTGTGGTGCCACAGCTACAGGAGAGCAGCAGATCCGCACGATCTGTAGCTGGTGCCGAGGACACCGATGCGGCCAGACCGCTGTGTCCCACCAGCGGCTCTGCAGCCGAGCGCTCAGGACAGCCCACGTGCGCTGCAAGAGCTGGTGGCAGGAGCAGGTTGCTGATGATGCTGAGGCTGCAGTCCGCCCACAGCATTTTCCAAGCGTGCTACTCCCCCTATAATTTACCTTGTCATTTCCAGCACTTTGGGAGCAATGAAAAAAAAATTCCTTTCACTCGGAAATACCCTTCTCTAGGAACAACCTGTTCCGACAGCGGGCAGGCAGCGCTCAGCTTGCTCCTCACTCCTTTTGTAGGCAAACAAAGAGCTCCCTGTGGCAAGAGCCCATGCTGCCACAGGAGGTGAAGAGCCGCTCCGCACGCGCCTGCCGCGGCCGAGGGCATCACATCCATCCCCACACAGGCCGAATCCCAGTGCCCAGACCCCTGTGCAACCACGAGTTTGCCCCCCTTGCCAGACCACCTCCCATGGGCTGGATCATCACTCCTCATTCTTCAACCATTCCCTGGGAAAGAACAGGGCAGCAGGTATCTAATCCACCAGGTCTCAGTAACCAGCAGTTATTTACTCAGGAGTCTCTCGGGTACACTGTCTTGCTTGGCTCACACACCCTCAGCTGGGAGCACAAGTCACCTCGAGCACATTTCACATAGAACTATGTCACCAGCAAAGCAGTGATTTCCTTTCTGGGTTGAAAAGGCAACACCAGGCACAGGCTGCCAAAGGACTGTCCAAAACAAACTTAATAAGGCAAAATTTCACAAGTACTTACTTTTAAAAGTGCACTTGAGCTTTAGAAATTCTCAGGAAAGAGTCTTTTCTTGTTCCCTTTCCAAGGGCCCTTTTAACCAGAAGCCTGTAGGAACTCGATGCCTTTTGACCTCCTGCCTATAAGTTATGTAGTCACCCTCGAGGGCTGGAGGAGGGAGGCTGGCAGCATTCCTGGCTCCTGAAGGACTTTCCATTTCAGGTCTACACGGGCTGGAGCACCTAGCAAGCAGCAAACGCACCCACAGCCAGGAGGGATCCAAGAGGGGCTCTTCAAAGGACCTTCACCCACTGCAGCTCTGACTTGACCTTGTTCTTCCAGGTTATCCTTGGGAGGCAGCAAACCTCTGTTCCAGTTGCAGCTCTGCTAGCGAGGAAGGCACGTAGCCCAGTCTTCTTCTTGACTTTTCCGATGTAAACACACAGAGAGAGCAACACAAGGATGAGACCACACAGGACCTGATCCCACTGTTTTCTCAGAGGAAAAGGCAAAAGAGGGAACAACTGAGAGCCATCAGCAGCTGCAGAGGATCAGGTCCAGCACTAAGCTCCCAGGTGGG